>JBCFYV010011164.1:22024443-22087286 GCA_039000515.1 Timema cristinae
ATAATTTTAAGAAGATGTGGAGTGTCAGCTAAGAAATTGATTTTCTTTGATGGGTCTGCTGAATTGGGGAACCACGGTTTATCCAGTGCTACTTCCTGCTGTTTCCATAAGCCCACATTGCTTCCTCCCATATCCGATACAAAAGCTATTACACAATAACGAGCTTCGTTATGCTCTTATATTATTTAATTAAATATTTCTGACGTCATTTTAAAATCAAAATCAACAAAAACCTGTTGTTTCCAGTTTTAAAATAGACTTATGACCATTATCACTTGCATATGGAAATATGGGCCCAAAACCTGTTCAAAATATTGATCATAGTCATAATTTTTTCAAATTTTTACTTCATCATATTGAAAAACAACTTTTTCGCGTGTTTGTTTATCCTCACTGGCAATTTTGAGATGCCGCATCACATCCTTTACTATGCCTGGTCGAGTTACAGAATTAGATGCCCATTTTTGTAGAGTTGATAAGCCTGGTATTGGATATAAATCTTATTTCGTAAACATAAATATGTTCGTTTCCCTAAATATATCAATGTAAGAGCTACGGAAATTTCTTCACTCGTCCAATTTCTTTCATCTGCTAAGCAATATATCCACCCGATTACTTGGAAAAAGTTTCAGTAATTTCTCTCGTAACAATGACTGCATACGTTCTACCGAATGTTTCTTTCTCGGCAAAATATAAATTTAATTTTTAAGCTGAATCAAATAACTAGAGCATTTGAAGAATTAGAATTTTTTTAAATGTTAGGGAAAACAATAGTCTATTAAGGGGGCCAAGTTTTTGCGAGACAATTACCACAGGAACAATTAAGTGATAAAAAATTGGGTCCAATAAATTATTTTATGTTTAAAAAGTTTTTCTTTAATATCCTTCTTAAAAAACACATATAAAGTCATCTATGAATAAGTAACACACACACACATATATATATATATATATATGTTTTTTTTTTGCTGATTTACCAATTTATTTTTAAGACAAACTTTTTTTTGACATTGATAGCATTTTATTATTTATTGATTTTATTTTAAATATATATTTATATTATATATCAAACATGACAGCTGTATACCATATTGCTTAACGTATGAATATGTCAAAGTAGGTCTAATATAGGAAACTTAAGACTTCTTTGGATTTACATGACAGCTAGCAGAAACTAGCAGATGGTATCAGTAATGCCAACATTGTCTGAAAGTAACTTTTGTCAACATATTTGGAAATAATTATTATTTATTAATTACTAATATTAGTATCACTAAAAATATTATCAATCACTAGACTTCCCCAAAGATTACAGTATAATTTTACTTTCCATAATCAAATTTAAGCAAATAAAGTCTAGTAATTTCATTTTAGTTTTTCTTTTAACTCTTGTGGTAATAACAGGTTAAATAGAGCGTGAAATTTCACATTTAATGGTATTATATTCAGTTATTAATATTTTTATAGCTGCCTTCGCATATCTTTAACATAAATAAATGGTTTGTGATAATAAATATGAAAAAACATTCAAAATGTATGTGAAATAATATAAAGTTTAGATTTGGTAATCAAGGAGATTAATATCATTATCCGCCTAATCGCCAATGATCCTCTTTTTTCTGCACCATCAACCGGCAGTTTCTAGCCAGTGGCCATATTTGTTTTCAGCATATAAGGCCACTTTTAACGTTCTCTTGCTTTTAATAATAAATTTGAATTAAACAGCAAAAGAAAACTTCAATATCAAGCAACTAACGAAACGGTTGTTCTCATACCCAAAATCTAACAATTCTAAAATAAAGTATAACATTGAATTATCGTATAAAATAAAGTTAATAAAACCACGTGCGTGAATCAACAAGTTGAAGAACAAAATATTTTATAGTTGAGTACTATTGATTTGAATTTAGGCGTGTCTATGCTACCCGTTAATAATTTTATTACAAATTTGAATAGTACAGTGTCTTTTTTGAATATTAATTCGGCTAGTTAGTAATCTGTGTGTTCTTTTGTGAATATTATTTCGGTGTGTGAGCGTGTTATCCTCGTAAAATAAACGGTTTTTTGGCGATCTTTTAATAATCAATTATCTAATATAACATTAAAGCGTGTGATAAAATAAAATAGCGAGTGTTTCACACTGATCGATATACATTATTCGAAAATTTAATTTTATCAAGACTATCAAATAAATCTTTTAACCCCATGATTGTGTTGTGTTGTGTTGCCCTCTAGGCCAAACCTTGAGTTTTAGAACTTTTATAGTAGGCCTATTCCAAAAAAATCTGTGAAGTGTAATAAAAAATACTTGTGAGTCTTTCACCAGTGTTTATTAAATAAATACCAGGCTAAGACTTCAAGTTATAATTTATTGTATTTTTATTAGAGACTTTGTTACAACTGTTTAAGAGGAGTGAATCAAAATATATTTTTGTTAATTCCATATTGTGTCTCGCACAGCGACGTTGGTAAGTTTGTTTGTTTATTAATTGTATTTTACAAAATTATGAATATAACAGTAATTTAACATAAATTTTTGTACAACTTGAATCTCAAGCTTTCTTCATGGTTCTTCGTGGTTTCATTTTATGTTGTCCATGATCATGGTATTTTTATACCGAAACATGTCAGAAGAATATAAATCAGCATCATTCTAATGGTTGATTATCACAAAGAGTAATCGGATTGAACCAAGATAAGGCTAAGATTTTATAAATAACCTTAAAATAAAAATTATTATATTTGTAGCATTTATTTGGAAATAAGCTACAAAAGCGTATGGAAAGCAAGTAAATTCACCTAAGGCCCCATTCAGCTGCTCCAACTCACTATGTCCTCCCCGCACAAGACAACAACATGCCTCTATCAAACCGACCGATCAACTAAAGGAGGAAACTTCATGAACATCTGACCTGTGCTATTTCTCAAGGCGGGATTGAAAATGTATGGTGCTCATGCGCAGACTGAAATGTTATGTTGAACCACGTGTTCTAGGATGTTCTAACAGCTCGGCGAATATTCCTGGGCCATCTATCTATCCCCTCCCTCTGTTCATTGTTCTGTGTTAGCCGTGGTTTATGTTTACCCCTCTTCCCCCTATCTATCCCCTCCCTCTGTTCATTGTTCTGTGTTAGCCGTGGTTTATGTTTACCCCTC
The DNA here is from genome assembly GCA_039000515.1 of Timema cristinae. Taxonomy (NCBI): domain Eukaryota; kingdom Metazoa; phylum Arthropoda; class Insecta; order Phasmatodea; family Timematidae; genus Timema; species Timema cristinae. Next base: position 22,027,600 of record JBCFYV010011164.1, read on the forward strand.
TTCCCCCCTATCTATCCCCTCCCTCTGTTCATTGTTCTGTGTTAGCCGTGGTTTATGTTTACCCCTCTTCCCCCCTATCTGAGCTAGTATAAACATATATAATGATGTTATTCAAGATGTACGGCACTCTTGTCAGGACAGTCCCCTCGGACACACCTAGGTGTCCAGGACATATTAGGAAGGTACTAAATTTGATTTCGGCCTATGCAATTAGAAATTCCTTTTTGACAAGTAATATTCATTGGTTCATATAAATATATAACGTAAAATCCTTTATATTAATTTACTTCGACATGAAGCGTAATTGTTCTGTAAATACTTGTAGCTCATTGCCCATATGGCGCCTACAAGTCATTGTTGCGTAAGAAAAGTTATTATCCGCGTTGCAGATAATATATAATTGTATTGACAAAGTAAATACTTATAACTTATTACCCATATGGCTTGGAAAACTTATGATTGCCGATTGCATTGTTGGTATGGCCCATACGGCACCTTAAGTTTAGATTATTATTGTTGCGTTAAGAATGTATTTATCTGCATGGCAGATAAAATATCACAGTATTGCCAAAATAGATACTTATAACTTATTGCCCGTAAGGCAGGGAAAGTTTGTTATTGCTAATTGTGTCGTTGTTATGAACAAGGTTTTAATATAGTAGAGCTCATACGGCACCTTAAGTTTGGATTATTATTGTTGGGTTAAGAATGTATTTATCTGCGTGGCAGACAAAATATTATAATATCGCCAAAATTGATACTTGTAACTTATTGCCCGTAAGGCAGAGAAAGTTTGTTGTTACCAGTTATAATGTTTAGACCGTATGGATAATATTATGATGAATTGCAACCAATTCATGATTACTAAAATGTTGTGCAATCTTGATTATGTCTCTTATGACGCATATTCTGTTCAAAGCTTATTCTCTTCATCAATAAAACCAAAATGTTATTATTTGACATATATTATTTTATTCAAACTTTAAATATGTCCCCGTCATATATATATTGGAATAGTTGGAGTGAGAGCTCGTGGAAACTGAGGGTGAATAGACCTGAGTCGGCCTATTCACTTTTTGTTTTTTCTTTAAAATTTGTTTTTGTCCTTAATTTGTTGTATCCAAGTTTTGTATTTTAATATTTTATATGTGTATTTTAGCCTTGTCGTCAACCCATGTTTTAATTCAGTTGATGTTATATCAATAAAATCAATCTTTTGAATATTAAAAGTCACTTAATTCATATACCAATTTTAAAACTATCTAATTCATTCAATTGGAAAGCTATATATTTTGTTATAGCTATTCCTGAGTTTTCTATCGAAATTCTAAGTTTATTAACAATCCTTACTTTAGACTACTTTAGAATGTTTTCTGATACGTATTATTATTATTATTATTATTATTATTATTATTATTATTATTTTTAATATTTTCAATAGCAAAATTTATTGCAAATTTGCCCTTGATCATGTAGGCATTCATATCCCTTCTCAGGCTTCTCGTGATCCAAAATTATTTTTTCTCAATAGCTCTTATAAGGTAAGCCCTATAGGTCGTTGTATCCATAGCGCCAATTCTAGATTTGTCGAATTCGACTTTTACCATAAAAGAAAAGCTAAACTCAGAGAGTTATTTACGGAAATGCCTTATCAATAATTTATCACTAAGAGGTTCTGCCTATAATATCTAAATTTTACAATATTCTGATTTAATCTTATTTAACTGTGCATACACACACAGATGAGGTCAGAACCAGCACTCTACTATAATGTGAACCTGACGCCTTAGGCCACGTAACCACTTGTATGAATAAGTTAATTATTCGTTCTGTCTTTAGGTAGTATCCAACCAATTATTCAATCAACAAAAGATGTGATTATAGTTTATATCGGTAGCTTATTTAAGAATGTCTTTGTAACCCAGTGAACAAGAGTTAAATACATATAGTTACAAACATAAGTAAAAATATAAATACCCATCTACCTCTCCGTAGAGTAAGGGTTTCATCCTAAAAGTATTAGCACACTGGACAGTACAATAGTAAAGGTCTCTCCCTTTAGAGATACTAGCACACTGACATTTAGGCTACAATAGAAATGATACATTTTTATTGACAGAAACAGACTCGATACAGTTCTAAGAGACTGGTTGAACTTATCGTTGATGGACTATAGCTTTAAGTATTCTTATTATACAAGGAGAGGTGACCTGGTGGTCTAGGGGTAAGGTGTCAGACTTCTGAGCTGGCGGCCGGGGTTCAATCCTCGGTCCCGGCACAGATTTATCTGATTCCCAAACCCTTCCTTCACCTCTGACAAGTTATCTTGTGAATGTGGGGAATGCCAGGCCTCCACCGTGGTTCGGATTCCACGTTAAACTGTAGGTCCTTCATTTCATCTCATAATCACCCTACCATTACACATTAGCGTAAGAGCGTATAACCCGAATGGGTAGTAAGACGCGGTGCTAATAAATAATAATAATAATAATAATATAATACAAGGAGAGTCCCTGAAAAATGACGGTGTCTCTGCTAACAAGGTCTTCATGATGGTATCAATAAGAACAAAGGTATCGCTCACATTTAGATTGAATTACATTGTTGCAATTGCAGGGTCACAGGAGGCCGTGCGTGTATCGATGATTTACCAGGTTATATGGGAATGCTTTTCCTCATGGAGTTAATTCAACTGGCGAGACTCCTCTATACTTACTCACCAATTTAATTGCAACCCCTCTCCACGTTGATGCTGGTGAGATTCCTCTATACTTACTCACCTCTTCAATTGCAACCCCTCTTATGCCTAAATCATTGAAGAGGATCCATTGTGACGCCATTTCAATCACTGCCAGATAAATATATGGCCTGTACTTTGCAAGGGCTACTGCAATGATTGTAGAAGAGCCGTAAAAAAACAATATTATTTGTGGAAGTATAGTTAATAAACGACATGCGGCAAGTTCACTTGCCAATCTAGAAAATAAATTAGAGCTAATGTAGTGAGTGAGCGGAACAACACGAATTAGAATGAGGTTAAGTGGTTGACACACATATTTAGTTGGTTGGCGATAAGATTATACTAATGAGATGTTTATGACAAATACACCAAACTAGAACCAAGCAAGGCACATTAGCAGTCTTACCCTGACAAGGCACATTAGCAGTCTTACCCTGACAAGACACAGTAGCAGTCTTACCCTGAAAAGGCACATTAGCAGTCTTACCCTGACAAGGCACATTAGCAGTATTACCCTGACAAGACACAGTAGCAGTCTTACCCTGAAAAGGCACATTAGCAGTCTTACCCTGACAAGGCACATTAGCAGTCTTACCCTGACAAGGCACATTAGCAGTCTTACCTTGACAAGGCACATTAGCAGTCTTACCCTGACAAGGCACATTAGCAGTCTTACCCTGACAAGACACATTAGCAGTCTTACCCTGACAAGGCACATTAGCAGTCTTACCCTGACAAGACACATTAGCAGTCTTACCCTGACAAGGCACATTAGCAGTATTACCCTGACAAGACACAGTAGCAGTCTTACCCTGAAAAGGCACATTAGCAGTCTTACCCTGACAAGGCACATTAGCAGTCTTACCCTGACAAGGCACATTAGCAGTCTTACCCTGACAAGGCACATTAGCAGTCTTACCCTGACAAGACACAGTAGCAGTCTTACCCTGACAAGACACATTAGCAGTCTTACCCTGACAAGGCACATTAGCAGTCTTACCCTGACAAGGCACATTAGCAGTCTTACCCTGACAAGGCACATTAGCAGTCTTACCCTGACAAGGCACATTAGCAGTCTTACCCTGACAAGGCACATTAGCAGTCTTACCCTGACAAGGCACATTAGCAGTCTTACCCTGACTGATTACTCTATGACCTTATCTTTGAGCCTACACCATAGTGAACCAAGCAAGCCCTGCATTGTGTAAGAACAGGTTTGTTATTTTAAAAGATGCTCCAATGACAAATGGAGGTCAATGCTCTCATATAATTACATATAAGTTGGTTAAAAACTTTACATCTCCAGTTTAATAATGAAAAATAAGACGGGAGGTTGAAATTAGACTTTTTATCGTGAAGTTTTAGTTGAGATTTTGAAGTTTTGAGATTAAGATAGATGTTAGAAATAATTTTCTTAAACAAAATAAAGTACCTAGTCATTTTTATTTAGAGTCACAACATAGAATGTTAAGATAATTGAAGATTGTTTTAGTAAGTTTTGTGTTTCAGAGCTACCATCAACATAAAAAAAACTGTAGTGGGAGGCTATATTCCTTCAAATAGCTAGGGCCCTTTAAGTGCCCGTCTCACGACCAATTAACCATAAAATAAGATATAATATTGAACCAGAAACCGTGTCAAGGTGTGATTCAATTAATCCTTTATTCAAAAACAGGAACATTGAAATAAAATTTAGTAGCATTTCAATTTTGAAATATATATTTTTAAATTTTATTATGTTTATTTAAATATGATAAAATTGTATCTCTGGATTGAATTCCACTATTTAATGAAGCAGACAAGAGAAAATGTCATGACGGTACGAGCGACCCCTCGTTCGACTTGTACCTTCTACTAAGGCTAGATGTTGGACAGGTTCTTAGAGTATCCCTCACATTGACACACAATGAGGTCATGATTAATGTAAATTATTCAGTGCTATAAGCTTACAGCTTACTTGTAATTCCATTAAAGAAGATTGCAAATATTCCTGTGGTTGCTGTCCTTCATTTCTCCATCTGAGCGCTGAAGGTGAGCCAGAACTGCCCAACGCTTTTAACAGTATTTCTCGGAATCTTTCGTAAGCCCTCAAAGATGAGAAATTCTGAGCCGTGACGTTAGCCACAAGTAGCAGTGAGGTGATTAGTACAAGACGTAGGGTTAACATTTCTGTAAGAACATAGATGTAGCCTGAGAAGTTATATTAACAATCACTGTGCTCTAAGTGCTATGAGAAATCACACCTTATCTTAGTGGGTGACCGGTAAAAAGCGCACAAGATAAATTCCGCACAGAAAAAAAAAAACCGCGGTCATAAATACTCACAGGAAAAAAGCTCTGACGAAAAAAATGCCCACAAGGAAAAATGCTCACATAAAATTGCTCACACGAAAAATGCCCACACGAAAAATTGCTTACACCGAAAAATGATCACATGAAAAAAATGCCCACACCAATAAAATTATAAATCAAGGTGGATTTTTAACGGAATGCAAGTTTGATTGGGGTTTAGCATTACTAACTTTTTAGTTTACACTTGTAAAGTCCGCGTTTGGTTTATTTTTGTACATTCATAGAGTTTGCATTCACTTTTTTGAGGTTTTTTTTTTTTAATTTAAAGTAATTTTTTGGATTTTTAGTTCATTTTATGGATAATTTTTTGATACATTTTAGGTCATCACAATTCTGGCCCTAGTACAACATAACCAATATTGCCAACAAGTGTTTAGAGTTCAAATAATGTACAAATATAAGTTATATCAAAATAGAGTTATATATAATGGTTATTATACCTTTAGTTTGGATCTACATGCTGGTGTAGTTTAATAAGTAAACTAGTCGGTGACCTGGCGGTCTAGGGGTAAGGTGTCAGACTTCTGTGCTGGCGGCCGGGGTTCGATCCTCGGTCCCGGCACAGATTTATCTGATTACCAAACCCTTCCTTCACCTCTGACAAGACAACTTGTGAATGTGGGGGGGAATGCCAGGCCTCCTCCGTGGTTCGGATTCCACGTTAAACTGTAGGTCCTTCATTTCATCTCACAATCACCCTTCCATTACACATTAGCGCAAGTGCGTATAACCCGAACGGGTAGTAAGACGCGGTGATGATAATAATAATAATAATAATAATAATAAAACTACATATTACATAAGATAAAATAAAGACTATTACTCTAAAAAATTTAAACTGAAAGCCAACATTTTGATACGAAGTGTTGAACTTGGGGACCCAATATCAATATTTTTACTTTCTCGCTACCTTACAAGTAGAGCAAGTCTTGTGATTGTTTCACGATCCTCCGAAAAACTTGCTTTCGTAATTCCGTCTGTCTGTCTGTCCATCTGTCTGTCATTTGTACCTCGGTCTAGAACCTAAACTATTTTGTCGATTGGGCTAATACTCGGTATTTAGGGTTTACTTACGGTTACCCCAAGGAAATTTTGGAATTGGATATCCAACCCTAAAATTAAGGGTAGTTTCCTCAAGAGCGGAAAGAGTAAAAAAAATTATTTGATCACAATTGGCTTTAACGATTCTGATTAAATTTCATTTCTAAACTTCGATCAATATTACAAACTAAATGGATGCCTCAATTTCTCGTCATAATGACTTTAAGGATTCCGGTCTGATGCTTAAATTCTGATTGAGAAAAATTCAATTTACTCGGAATCGACTATAACGATTTTGATTCAAGTTAGCACCTAGGCGTCGATTAAGATTATAAACAAAATTGATATTTTCATTTTCCCATGATAATGACTTTTAGGGTTCTTTACAGAAGCAAAGATGTTTTAAATCTCCGCAACTATTTGAGATACTAAATAATTTATCACTGTACAATTTTAGTACTATTGAAAGTAAAAAAAAATTATTTGAAATATATTTTTATAAAACCAATAGTTTCTGATATTTTGACGAATATATCAATATAATTTTGTGAGCTTTGGTTGTGAAGAAATACTTAAGTTCAAATGCAATAATTCTCTAATGCCATTGAGTAAGCTAATAAGTAAGTCTCTCAAGAAGTTGATTTTTTCTCTTTAACCCCTTAGGGTAAATGATTGTACAGCAAAGGGGTGAACCCGGGGTTTTCGTGAGGGTGGGAGGGACGCGGGTGCTCACATTGGGATCGAGTCGGGGGGTGGGGGTTTCAAGAAATTTTGACATCAAAATATTTCAAAATTTGAGATGAAATCTTGAGTAATTTTTCGATGTAACGCTAAACTTGAGAATAATCTTCTGATGAAGGGTATAGCACGAAATTTGCGATTAGTATTGAAATTTATTAAAAGCAAATTATAAAAACATATTTAGTTATTATTAAGAGGGAAATAAGTTTAAATATTATAATAATTAACATTTTATGTTTGTGGTACTATTCAAAGATTTTGTTTAGAGCACGTTATTTAAAAATACATTATTTTAAAGATCCTTATTCATTATTAATAATTGAAATAGTAGTAATAAAAATGATAAAATAAATTTAAACCTAAACAATATTTGTGCAACAAGGTGAGATTCACACAACTTAAATTTAGGTAGTTTCATTAATGTCAATTTTCACCATTTTAATACTTATTGTGATTGTTTTAAGTATTAATAATGATTACCTTAAATTAATAATTTAATAATATTACCAATAACAATTTAAAAACTATTGGTGACTTTAAAATTGATTTAATTGGTTTAATTTCTTGAAAGGGGGCGCACGCCCCCCACGCTCCTCTCCTGGATCCACCTCTGTTACAGCAATTACTTATCTATCTCATTTTAAACTCATTAGTCAATAATTACCTATTTTATTGGTCAAAATTTATAAAAGAGAAATTTAATAGCAATGCGATAACCATAACCCCTAATAAAATGTCGAATATTTTACGCGGAAGTCAAAATTTTAATATGAAGTATTGACCCTTGTAGATCCAATATCGATATTTTTTATTGGTCCAGAATCACAAATGAAGACGTTAATTCTGTAGAAATAAAATTATAAAATTTAAAACAAAATATTTCGAATTATCTAAAATTATTCATCAGTATATTCCTCTTCTATTAATTTTTACCCAAAAACCAAATATAAGGTGTTAGCTCACTTATTTGGGAGGTCAAACATAGTCTATACATCAATTTCAATCAAAATTGTTTAAGCCATTTTCGAAATTGGAATTTAAGCACTCATCACCCTTAATTTGAATGCCATGGTGAAAATGAAAAAAAAAAAAAAAAAAAAAAACTGGAGGTATAAATTTGTAAAAATTAAATATCAAGTTTGAGCACAAACATAGACAGACAGATAAGGAGAATGAAATAATGCAGGTTTTTTTCTTGATTAAATTTTTATTTCGATATCAATTTTTCACGTGAGCTTTTTTCCGTGAGAATTTTTCGTTTGAGCATTTTTGTTTGAACATTTTTACTGTGAGCATTTATGGTTGTGGGGTTTGTTTTGTGCGGCGTTTTCATGTGCGCTGTTTTCACTCGCGCCTTTTCCCTAGAATCGTCTTAGTGGAGGTGCGTCTGATTACTGAAATAAGGGCCTTGTGTTCGATTACCAGCATGTCCAGAAAAATGCATAATGAGGAACTTTTTTAACAAGCCCTTTTCACTATTTGGAAATGATGGCCAGATGACTGGATGTGGTGTGTGTCATAGAATTAAATTAAATGTATGTCTTGTATTGATGTAATTATTTCAGAAAGTATATATTAAATATCCCTAATCAAAGAAATGTATGTGTATTCACTTATTATAGTTTATTGAAAGAAAAATAATATTATGTAAATGTTAGTAAATTAGTTGGCGTACTAGAGTAGCTGTCTGGACCTGTACTAAAATAGTTATCCAGGCTCGTACTAGAGTAGTTGTCCAATCCTGTACTAGGGTAGTTGTCCAGACCTGTACTAGAGTATTTGTCCAGGCCAGTATTTGAATAATTGTCTAGGCCTGTACTAGAGTAATTGTCCAGGCCAGTATTTGAATAATTGTCTAGGCCTGTACTAGAGTAATTGTCCAGGCCAGTATTTGAATAGTTGTCTAGGCCTGTACTAGAGTAATTGTCCAGGCCAGTATTTGAATAGTTGTCTAGGCCTGTACTAGAGTAATTGTCCAGGCCTGTACTATAGTAGTTGCCCAGGCCTGTACTAGAGTATTTGTTCAGGATTGTACTTGAGTAGTTGCCCGCGCTTGTACTATGGTAGTTATCTGGGACTGTACTAGCGTAATTGGTTGTTAATGTCAACACAGAGAAAATAACATCCGAGCTTATATTAGGCATTTTAGAACAAAAGAACATCGTTCATTTTTACATTTGTTAAGGCTAGTTATCCCTACATTTAGGTGCCACATTTTGACCAGCTTAATACTTACAAACTGAGTTAATTCTAAAAAAATGAGAACGTCCAGTTTCCCAACCACCCACTATCACTTTGTAAATGGAAGCAATTCTAAATAGTTCAGTCCTGCAATTGACCAAACGTGGGTACCATTAGTTTAATAGTCAAAATATGAACTAACTGATCCAAGGAGTTGTATATTATGGTAGGAAGAACACTTCACCAAATAGGGCCTATACACACAAAAATTAGATCAACTTAGATAACATTTTATATATATTATTATAAGTGATTTTTAACTATTTAAACCCACACTGGTGGTCTCACGGGCTAAACTTCAAGCTCCCTTGTCTGGTGTGCCTGTGCTGGGGATATTGGGATTCGAATCCAGGCTGGGTCTACTGAAAAATAGTCTTTTTTAAATGGTTTCCCCCTCTGCCTCCATGAAAATTCAAATACATCTCTTTTAAAATCTATCTTTCCATTATTTAATTACATGCCAGACGGATAGTAAGACGCAGAGAGTTTAGATAATATTCATCAACAGTGACATCTGTAGATCACATGTACTGTCAGAAAACCGATTACTCAAACATTTTAACAATGATGTATTTTCAAATCGACTTACCTTCCAAATGTTCTCCAAGTTTGTATCCAATTTATTGCTGTCTTATTTTATAGAAATATATGTTCACATCCAAAGGTATTGTTTAGTTCAATCCCTACAAGACCTCACGTTCACCATGTTAGTGATGTACTAGTAAAACCAATTACAGGTCTATCAAACTACTCAACTACACAACTACAAAAAATGCTCCGTTCGGCCGTCCAGTTCTTCGGCCTTGGTTCGTATAATTCCAAAAGACCTTGATAATGTGCAGCGATTGAGAAAGAGATTTTGGACGATACGAACTTCCACTGATATGAGTTCTCCATTTGTTTATTTCTAAGGACCATTCGTACCGTATTGATTGAAAAACTATTTTTTTAAATAAATATCGTTTGTGACCTTTTTTAGAAGTTATAGCCTATTATTGTGGTCTGATGCATTAGCTCAGTCAATAGCTTTTCTGCCGTTTGAGCTCTAAGCCCTGGGTTCAATTCCCAGCATGGCTGGAAAAATATCATAATGATCCTGCATGTATTTCGCAAGTTGCAAAATACATGTGGCATATTTTTCGCAAGTTAGCAAAATATATGTTGCATATTTTTCGCAATTTTGCAAAAATAATTTTACATTTTATTTACAATACTGGATGATATTTTACTTATGTTTTGCAATTTTTTGCAGAATATTTGCAAGGTTAAGGTAGCTATGCTTGAAATTGGCAGAGTTATTTCGTTATTTGCGTAGTTAATAATAATATATTAATATTTAGCACCGCGTCTTGCTACCCATTCGGGTTATACGCTTTAAGTACTAATTACGCTAATGGATTAGGAATTGGGAAGGTTTAATTAGAGGAAGTGAACCCGCATTTGCGTGGAGGTAGAGTGAAAAACCATTTAGGATAAACCACCCCCAGTTCACCCTACCGAGGTTCGGACCTCGATCTCCCCGTCCTCAGCAGTCGAGCTCAACACGACAAGCGCGTTTGCCAACTACGCCACCGAGGCGGGTTTATTTGCGTAGTTAATCTCTAAATTGGCAACGTTATATCGTTATTCTTGAAGGTCACGAATTGTTCCATGAGTCTCTGGAAGGGTGTATAGATGTGTAGGGGAAATGTTATTTCCCTCTTTAGTATCGAGCTTGTTTTATTTCCCCTCTGATGAACTTGATCGGTGTGATGAGTGTAGACTTTGGCTCCTGTTACCTTACACGGAAGACTTTTTTTTTTTAATAAGCCACTTCACTAGGGGCTACTGGACATTGAGGTCTATTGCCTTCCCTCGTTCTTCGATATTGTGTATAGTTGACGTAAGGATCAGTGTTGACCTTAAACCCTTTATTGAAAGTAATTATGTACATAAGTGTGTAGAAGTGAACAGTAAATATAGATTGTACGCAATGTTCAAACGTATAGAATATATTTTAGAAGAGAAGGGAGAAGTTGAAATTACCGAAAGGGATATAAGTTATTTCATATCTATAATTGATAATTACGGTATTCATTATAGATGATAAAATCTACACAGAAAATGGTTATGGTATCAGCCATACATTATACTGTTCGAATCCCTGTATGTAGGGGTACACTCAATATGAGGTCGTGGGCATAGAAGAATGTCCCGTTTTCAAACTTAGAGGAGACATGTTATCCGATCAGAGACGTTTTTGATAAAGGCGTTAGCAAGGGAGTAGGTGACCTGGTGGTCTGGGGGTAAAATGTCGGACTTCTGTGTTGAGGGTCCGGGGCTCAATCCTCGGTCCCGGCACAGATTTATCTGATTGTCAAAAACTTCCTTCACGTCTGATAAGACATGTAATAATCACAACTTATGAATGTAAGGAATTTCAGGCCTCCGTCGTGGTTAGGGTTCGGATGGACATCTCGAGGTTTGGCAAATCTCTACTCCAAGTAGTACCATGTGCTAACACCTCACCGGAGCTGCGCTGCTGTAGCTAGGGCAGTCACAACACCAACCCCTCTCTCCCCTCTAATACTCCCATTATCTTTCGGAGTGTCATTACTCCAGGCCGCCACCACCACCCCTAATCCTTTCAATTTTGTTGCTTACTACAAAACCAAAGAAAAACTATCATGATGATGCTCTCTAAGGCAGCGGTAAATAAGCTACGGCCCACGGGCCGCTTGAGGGCCGGACGCAATTGTAAAATTGTTGTGATTTTACTAACAAAAATGTCAAATTAAATAGATAATCAGTGCATGTTTTTAGACATTTGAACAAGTGAGCAAGCTCGATTATAATGTTCCATGTGTAAGAGCAAATCAAATGAGTTCCAGTTTGATTTAATCAATCTTCAAGCAGACTTTTAAGAAAATGAAACTAACTGAATTGTATGCATCACTTGTAGAGAAAAGTTTGGTAATTTGAAAACGTTAGCCAGAAAGATGTTTGTGTTATTTGCTTCTACCTATATTTGTGAAAAGACTTTCTCATGCATGAACATTAACAAAGCAAAGAACATGTCTCTCTTAACATACTCAAATCTACAAAGTGTTTTGCGATTTAGGACGAACAAGCTGAATCCTGACTTCGACAAACTCGTGCAGGACTTTGGACAGTTGCATAAATTCCATTAACGATGGCAATTTGAGTAGTTATTAATCAACATTTGGTAGGCTAAGTATCAACATGAGTACATAACATATTTAGTTTTATTTGTTATGACATTAGATTTTAATTGCTACTTTTTTTTGTATCGAAGCTATATAGTTATATGACTAATATATGCAATTTTCCGTGAAAATAAAGTTCATTATTTAGTTAATTTAGACATTTATTGCATGCGGACAGCTAGAGAGAGACCTCACAGATGTCCATGTGGTCCTCGGGGAGAAAATTTGCCCACCTCTGCTCTAAGGAGTAGTGTGGAGTTTCGAGCCGCAATCTTGGTGTTTTATTAGAATGTCGTCCCAAGTCAAAGGACAAGGGCTCCAATTCCTAAGTACAATTTTTTTGAGTTACCCAAGGGAATCATTATTTACAATAAATGGTGACATTTTTATTTAGTTTATATATTACCCACTGTATATCATTATCATTATTAGCACCATGTCTTACTACCCATTCGGGCTATACGCACTAACGCTAAAGTCACGATATTATCGTAGTAATAACAATAATTTAAAAAGGAAGTTGCGTGTGTATCCCTAGTTTAGCCAGTATCAAATTAAAGTTCGTATACTCGAACATATTTTAGAATTGAAACTATACGTTAAATAATCACTTTTAGTATTTGTAAATCTTAAAAGAGGGAGGAGGGGGGAATTTTGAAATTGTAAAATGGACTACTTCAAATATATATTTTGTAAAAAGAATAAGCAGTAATCTGACAATAATTTAGCTACTTTTCATTCAAACTGTTTCAAAAACATGAAATAAAACCGATAGTTCAAAACAATAGGGTTATTATTTAGCACCGCGTCTTACTACCCGTTCGGTTTATACGCTTGAAGTACTAATTACGCTAATGGATTGGGAATTGTGAAGGTTGAATTAGAGGAAGGGAAACCCACATTTGCGTGGAGGGAGAGTGGAAAACCATTTAGGAAAAGCCACCCTCAGTTCACCCGACCGAGATTCGAACCTCAATCTCCCCGTCCTTGGCGGCCGAGCTCAACACGACTAGCGCGTTAGCCAACTACGCCACCGAGGCGGGTATTCTGTTATTCAATACTAGATTAAGTAATCTAACTTTTTAAAAAAATAGCATTCATCTTGGATAAGTTTAAAATGAGCATACTGAAACATTGTTTATAGACTAAAAAAAACATTACTATTTTAAACAAACATATTTTTTCTTCAGATTCCATAGTAAAAACATAATTTGTTTGTTAATTCTCTCCTCAACTGGTAAATTCTCAACCTGTGATTAAATGAGCAATGATGGAGGAAAGAATAGAAGATACCAAAGACCCTGGCAAAAGTTGTTTAAATAATGAAGCGATAGTTGGCATTATAGTAACATATTTCAACTATACTTTATTGTTAGAAAACTTACCATAGAATGTTTAAAATAACTATTATTATTATTATTATTATTATTATGTTTTAACTATGTGTCGACCCATAATAGGCCTTTTACGTAAAAACACTATAATTAAAGTAACTCAAAACTAATTATATGAAATGAAATAAAATAAAAAAGACAGTAAATACAAGTTCATTGAGAGGGCATGGCTTGGTGAGAGTGAAGGAGAAATAATGGATGATAAATTAAATGAAGTGTGAAAAAATTAATCATGAAAGTCATATCCTCCAAAGAAGGAACGTAGACCCCCTCTACTCACACCAGCGATCAAGGTCATGAAGTTCTTAGGGGAGACTAAGGGGTGGGGACGTACACTCACTGGCATACTTGTTTTGTTCTCCTTTGGGGACCATGTACATTTATACACTAATACATTAAACAAGTTATCCTATACAGAGGCCTATTATATAAAATGCAGTGACATAGTCTAAGGATAATGTCTGATTGAGAATGTTATATCAATTGTTTTATGACCAAATTGTTTATGCATTCAGGAAATGGCCGTTTGTTTGCGTGGACTAGAGTCCTTATTTAACTCACTTCCCCACTATCTAGAAGGTTGAATTTGGTACACAGCTTCCACTAGTGGGACATTTTAATTTATTAAATCTTGACATTTCATAAATAAAGCTTTTAACAACAACAAAAAATTCTTTGTCTCTTCGTCTAGTCTCTCCTTTTTCACCCCCTTCATCCCCATAGTGTCAAGTTACTAGTCTAATGCATTATAATTTGACTGTCTTGTATGTAGAAAATCCTCTTACTTGTCAGAGCAAAATGCTTAATTTTGAACTATCATTTTGTATTTAAAGTTTTATTTATTTTTAAATAAAATTATATATCTTGTATTAAAGTAGATATTAAATTGCATTTTTTTAGTGCAATCTTTCATATTCCGTTTACAAGTTAAATTGAATGAAAAAAAACGTATGTTATTGTTAGGTTTTTTTTTTCGTGGGGTACAGTAGACAAAATCAACCTCATATTAAAGTAGGTATCCATCCGAATCTTAAATAAACATAACTTGTTTAATTTAGTTTCATTATAGCAATAGCTTAAAATTTAACAAAAGTAACCTACACACTTTTGTTATCATGTGAGCTACTAAATACTTATTGGGACTATGTCTTAAAATAAATTGGCAAATGCAAGCAAACATTATTGCTGTAATGTCAGTAAACTCCGGCGCAAATGTTGAAAATAACATCCACCTCCGCCCCCAATCTGTATTCGTAATCACATCCAAGAAATTCACATGATATTCGGGGATATATTTAGATTTAATGACAAAATAACCCTAAAACTAATTTATTACATACTATTTTATATAATTAACCTATTCCATATAATAATGTTTGTATAATTTTAGTCGATTAACCGAACGTGTTGGGCATATTGGAAATAATATTGTTAGATTGGTTGTCGTTTTTTTTTGTCAATCATTTATAATTAAAATACAATATCCTTTATAAATAGCCCACAAACTATTATTTATATCTTCCGTTTTGGATACCAAGGTAGTTGAGAGGAAGTGATCCTGCATTAGCGCATAAAGAGGATGGCAAACCACTGATAAATCACATGTGTTATTATTATTATTATATTATTATTATTATTATTATTATTATTATTATTATTATTATTTATTATTATTATTATTATTAGCACCGCGTCTTTCTACCCGTTCGGGTTATACGCTTTAAGTACTAATTACGCTAATGGATTAGGAATTGGGAAGGTTGAATTAAGGGAAGTGAACCCGCATTTGCGTGGAGGTAGAGTGGAAAACCATTTAGGAAAAACCACCCCCAGTTCACCCGACCGAGATTCAAACCTCAATCTCCCCATCCTCAGCAGTCGGGCTCAACACGACTAGCGCGTTAGCCAACTACGCCAACGAGGCGGGTAATCACATGCGATAAGCCCCTCTAATTCACCTGGACGAGATTCGAACCTCGACCTCACCGACAACAGCGATAGAGTGCAATGCTATACTAGCATATTATTCTACTCAACCACTGGTGCGGGTAATATATATGCTACAAACACCAACACTAAACAAAAAAGTAACAAAATAGGTATTGTTTTTTAACTCGCTTTTTGCTTTGGTAGTGTTTCTCAAAGTGTTTTAATATTTTTTAGTTGGTTTCCTTCTGTGTAACACAGATTTTCTGTTTCCATTGCAGGAGTATCGCCTAGAATATTTTTCTTGGCTAAAATACATAATTTCTATACAAAAAGTTTGTATCTAATCAAAGAAACACTGTAGATTGTTACACAAATTATTGATAAGGTAAACAGAATCAAGCCTACTCTATAAATAAATTTCTAACATAGATCATGCAAATACATCAAAAGGAACCTTTTCAAAAACTGAGGTTTGGAGGTAATAGTAGTAACAAGGTGACAGTGTCCAGACCAGGGTATTACCTGAAGGAGAAATAAATGTTGGAAGGGAAGGGGGAGTAGCATGGCTTACAGAAAAAAAAAGATGAAAAGATAGTTGATGCCAAAGAGGGGTTGGGGAGGAGAGGGAGAGGCGCTTCCGAGGACAGAGCATTCTACCAGGCAGCTACTGAACTTTTTCAACAGTTCAGACATGATTTAATTTGAAAATATCAAATTTTCTGCCCGTTATTGTATTGTAAATATTTGTCGTGTATGATCGAACATTATCTTATTCTCTATAATAATATGATAACTTCAAAACTATATTCTTGTATTTCATGTTTTATTTAATTTAAATTTAATTGAAATTACGTCTTATTGTAAAAAAGTAAATATTAACTTGTAACGTTTTTTATTAATATAGTTCATTTTAAATTTACAAGTTTAATGCAATGCAAAAAACCGCATGTTGTTACTATGCATATTTTTTAAGCAATAGCCGGCACAACTTTATCGTTCTTATATAGTAGGTGTCCATCCGAATCTTAAACTGTAGGTCCTTTATTTCATCTCACAATCACCCTACCATTACACATTAGCGTAATAGCGTATAACCCGAACGGGTAGTAAGACACGATGCTAATAATAATTATTATTATTTATGCATAAAATAATGAATTAGTTAGTGGTGTATGGTTCAACAGCATGTTTAAAATATTTGTTTAGTAATTATATGTATATATTCTTTTTTTTTTTGTTTTGTATGCTTAAATATGTAGATATTTGTTCAAGAAAAAAAAGTTTTCTTAGTGAATCAAAATATTTTTATTTTACAGAATGTACACTGTATTAAAAATAAATTCATTTTTTAAAAAGTGGCTTTAGTTAATTATTTTACGCCTGTTCACGGTTTTAAATTATGTTTTAACTTTAAAAATTATCCATTTTTTTAAATTATAAATTTTACCAGCTAGTACGCACGCACCCACACGATTGAAATAATAAGTACTACGAAACCAAATTTCTTCATCTTTTAATTTGATTAAAAAGTTAATAAATACAGTTTTCCCACCCACTTTCACCTCCCAACCTTCACTAAAACAGATATATATTCAAACAATAATAAGACTGCCTCAGACACTTGGAAAGAACATAAACAAGAAGTGAGTACTCATTTAACATCCATTCTCACTGCTCAGTTAGTAATCTTAGGTGGAATTAACAAATATAGTGGTACTAATGGAATTCATGATGTAGAGATATAAAAAGGAACAATATCTGTTACAATTTATTATTCAACTACGGATATGTGCAAATTTATTCAATCCTGTAGTGGAAAGTTACTTTTCTCTGCTCTCTTGAATGGTGAAATTAACGATTCGAATCAAAGAATAAACGACTGCACACCTGAATGGTGGGTGAATAAATTACGATTCTAGTAAAAAAGTGTGAGTGAAAGAAGCGTACATGAAAAAACCCCACAGCCATAAATGCTCACACGAAAAATGCTCACACGAAAAATGTCCATAGAGACAAATGCTCCCATTCATTTTTACTTTCTCATCAAAAGAGAAAGTATTGTATTTTTGTGTATTATTTGAACTCTCCCTAAGAACTTGCTGTAAATATTGGTTATGTTGTTGTACTAGGGCCAGAATTTTGATGACCTAAAATGTGTCAAAAAATTATCCATAAAATGAACTAAAAATTCCAAAAAATTACTTTAAATCAACAAAAAAAAAATCAAAAAAGTGAATGCAAACGCTATGAATGTACAAAAATAAACCAAACGAGCACTTTAGAAGTGGAAGTTAAAAAGTTAGTAATGCTAAACGCCAATCAGACTTGCATTTCGTTAAAAGTCAACCTTGATTTATAATTTTTTTCGTGTGGGCATTTTTCCATGTGAGCATTTTTTGGTGTGAGCATTTTTCATGTGAGCAATTTTTCATTTGTGCATTTATCCTTGTGTGCATTTATCCTTGTGGGCGTTTATCCTTGTGTGCATTTATCCTTGTGTGCATTTATCCTTGTGTGCATTTATCCTTGTGTGCATTTATCCTTGTGTGCATTTATCCTTGTGTGCATTTATTCCTTGTGGGCGTTTATCCTTGTGCGCATTTTTCCGTGTGAGCCTTTCTTTTCTCTGTGAGTATTTATGACCGTGGAGTTTTTTCTGTGTGGAATTTTCATGTGCACCTCTATTGTTTGCGCCATTGAATAGTAAGAAATTATTAATTCTTGATTAATCACTTATTATTTATCATTTTATATATTCTTGAATATTTCTCATGTATGTATTTTTATATCATTTATCAATTAATAAAAACGTTTAAACTAATGGCATGTGCTCATTAATAAACACTATTAAAATATTTACAAATAATTTCAATAAATTCCTTAAATTTCTTACATATTATTATTATTATTATTATTATTATTATTATTATTATATTAACTTTTTTATCTCATGTTTTGGATGGATAAATTAATGTTTAACGTTATTAGAAATGTTTATAATTCAATATTATATATTAATAATAATAATAATAAATGGCCGTTTATCCTACCAAAATATATTATATATATATATATATAATGTGTGTGTGTGTGTGTGTGTGTGTGTGTGTGTGATAGTATTCTGTAGTATTCTGGTACTAAATATAAAGCCAAAAAGATTGGGATTATTACTAAAATCACCTACCGTACTTCCTACAAGCATATAACATAAATTATAATTTGAACGTAAGACTTCTACACAAAGTAAGTATGTCATTCAAACAAATGTAATACAGTTTTTAGCTAACTTGTTTTATTATAGTTATCGAACTTTCAACATAATATTGTTTCTGAAAGCAATATACAAGATATCGGCCAACTTTTAATAAAAATAGTAATATAATAATACTTTCTACAAGTCTATAACCTAAGTGATAACTAGTTTGGATGTATGGCAACTACACAAAGTTTGTCATTTAAACAAATGTAATCAAGTTTTAAGATACCTTACTCATTATATTTATCGACCTTTCTATATAACATGGTTTATGAAATCAATAGACAAGCTAATAACCCTCTTTAGGGCCATTCCTAAAGACGTCCCCGGCTAGTCTCCTGGGAGTCAACAATCCACACTAGGGATGGGTTGTGAAATCACAACCTGCTCCTTTGTCACTGTTCCTCTGACGTCACATTCACAGTCTGCTCCTGACAGACGAAAGGAGCTATTCCTTCTTGTCACAGGCCCGTTTGAAACATTCCACCTATTACTCCACCTGTGTACTATATACTATGTACTGTATTGTATTCCCATTTGTTTTCTCCAAGCTTCTACTGCCAAGGCTGCATCGTTACAAGTTATCCGGTAGATGGTAGCACAAAGTAGTTGCATAATAGAAGACGTGTTTATTAACGCTTAGTAATTGGCATTTCTCCTCGTCTCTATGTCACAGGCGGCGCTGGAACAGGTCCAGATTAACCTTTCTCCTCGCCTGCCACAGGCAGCATTGTAACAAGTCCGGAGTAAACTTGTTCCTCGTCAGTCACAGGCAGTGCTGGAACAGGTCCAAACCAACCTTGCTCCTCCCCTGTCACAGGCAGCGTTGTAACAGGTTCAGAGCAAAGTTGCTCCTCGTCACTCTGTCACAGACAGCGCTGGAACAGGTCCGGAGCAACCTTGTTTCTTTATGCTCCAGGGGTATTTTGGAGCAGTCGTACAGTGGAAAGGAAGTTTATTCTTTTCACAACGCAACCTTACTTATCTTTTATAGGTCTAATTTAGAGTTGGTTTGGGGAATCACAAATGAGTTCTGAAGGGGAAATATTTCATAGTACAAAATGCTATTTCCACAATACAAGCAAAGTATGTGATGTATTCTCACAATATATTGCATACATTAATGATGAACATTGAAGGAACCCGCTTAGTGATAAAATGGCTTAAGGCAAGGTTCAGCAACCTACGGCCCACTAACTGATTTTATTTAGTCCACAAAATATTTAGAAAACAAGCGCGTTCTATTAATAAACTTAATAACTAATTACTACATGAGAAATTTAAAGTTGGAATTTTTTTTCTCTACATTTTTCACATCAACTCAACAATTCTTCATGAAAAACATAATGTATTGTAGTAAGGAAAACTATCTATAATATAAACGTAGAATTCAATATAAAAGATTTAAAAAAGGTATAGTTGAAGTTTGGAATTGTTACAAATTCGCAAAGGTCAACCTGAATAGAACCATGAATTATACAGTGAGTGCAGATTGAATGGATTAAGAACTCTGATATATAACCATCATAACATAAAAAAGTAATATGTAGTTTGGAGTGACCATAAATT
Source organism: Timema cristinae (assembly GCA_039000515.1). NCBI lineage: Eukaryota > Metazoa > Arthropoda > Insecta > Phasmatodea > Timematidae > Timema > Timema cristinae. Next base: position 22,048,069 of record JBCFYV010011164.1, read on the forward strand.
GATTAAATTTAAAGAACATTAACATTCATTATAACATTAAAACAAAAAGACCATCTTAAATACAATACGTGTACATATAACATATTAAAAATGAATAATTAAAACATAATAGTTTAAGTGAAAATGGCGTAAATTGATAAATGGTATGGTTATTGGAATATTAAAGGTTTAAGATTGAACAATGATATTGAATTGTAAATTTCAAAATATTGAATTCTATCTTATCTGATTGATGCCCTTGTTCCTTTTCTATTTAGCTGATATATTTCAGCCCAAGGTTACGACATGTTTCGGCGTATTACATCGACGCCATCATCAGGCAGTTAACGCCTCATAACATGAGTCCGTCAGCTATGAAGAACAGAAACTGAACTGTTATTTTTGCCTGACAAACATTGCAGCACATTCCAGTAAAACTAAACATACAATTAAATATCCTAATGTTTCTTCAGTTCATATGCCTGTGCCTCATGGGAAAGGCTTACCTGTTCGTGCTTGTCACTTTCAAACCAATGCATCAGAACCATCAGATGAAAATGAATCAGAAGATGCACGAACTTTGGAAGAGTAAATCCCTGAAACTCATGACAGATCACCTCACCTCAAAGAACAAAAGAAATGAACAATTTGGTCAGTGATTTGAAACTTCCTAAACAGCAAGCTGAACTGTTGGGTTTCTAGACTGCAAGGTACAAAGCTTTTAAGTTTTAGAACAAGAAATAGCTGTTGGTCTGGATATTTTAAAATGAAGAATTCAATGTGTGTGCGTACAGACCTGAATGGTTTGAAGATGAAGTTGGTGTTCAACATAACCCACATGAGTGGAGAATAATTATTGATTCATCTAAAGCAAGCTTAAAAGCAGTGCTATTGTATAATGGCAACAAACTTCCATCAGTGACTTTGGTGCATGCAGTGGACATGAGGGAAACTTATGAATATATGGCTTTGATGGTGGAGGGAATCAAATATAAAGATTATGAATGGCAGATATGCTGTGATTCAAAAGTTGTCCCACTTCTTACAGGTTTACAGGATGGATTCTGTTGAAAATGGTATTATGACATCAATTAACGGTTTCCATATCTTGTACATATTTAAAACACAAAGCCAAATTGTACATGATTATTCTTTCATTCTTGTAATTAATAGTACAAAGCATATATGTATCATTTGTTATGAAGAAATCAACAAAGTAAAACAAAACATTAAAGAACATTTAAAAGGCAATGTCCGTCTTCTTTACTGGTCAAGGCTCACCCACTAAATGCTCTATTGAGTGGATGGAATTACTCAAGTCCCAACACTCCCCCTCACTCAGAGCCGAGGACGTAGTCCAACAGCTTGAGTCAAGATGGTGTGTCTGGGGCTTGCCAAGCCCTTTGTAAAATTATCTGATTCCATGGATTCAGAAGGCTTGTATGTCACAACAATGTCCCCATTTTGAACCTTCTCGCGAATAAAGTGTTCTTTTATACTTATATGCTTTGATTGGGAACTTATTATAGAATTATTTGTCAAGTTTTGGGCAGACATGTTGTAATTGAAGATTTGGATGGCTTGTTGAGAAGATCCCATGTCGTTCAGCAGTTGCCTCAAATGCATTGCCTCCTTTGCTGCTTCTGTTAAGGCCATGTTCTCAGCTTCTTGAGTAGATAGAGCAATGGTTCTTTGTTTTCTAGATTCCCAGCTGATCATTGAACCTTCATACTTAAAACAGTACCCTGTGTATGATCTTCTATCACTGGAGCATGATCCCCAATTTGCATCAGCATATCCGGTCAATGGTTCTTCAGTCTTTTGGAAGGTAACGGAGGACCCTCTTTGCTGCTAGCCAATGCGCCTTTGAAAAACAATTATTAAATTGACTTAAGTAGCTTACCAAATGTGAAATATCCGGTCTTGTACCTTTTGTGAGATACATAAGGGCTCCAATCAGATTTTGCTATGGAAAATTTGGCAGGTTTACTGTTGACACCTTAATAAACTTTAGTCCCGGAACCATGAGTCTCTTCACAGAGTTACAGGTCTCCATATTAAATTTATGAAGGATCTCATCAATGTATTTATTCTGTGAGGCTGAAATAGTTCCATTTTTACAGTCTAATTCTATACCCAGACAATATTGGAGATTTCCCAAATTTCTCACTTCAAATTCGTTCATCAGCTCTTTCTTTATATGATTCAATTTTTCTTGACTATTTGATGCCATGATTACATCATCTACATAAATTGAAACCAACATTTTTTCTCTCCCTCTAATCATAATGTAGATGCAAGAATCAACCTATGAAGGGATGAATCCTAATTTAAAAAGTTTGGAATCTAATTTACAGAATCATTGATGTCCTTCTTGCTTTAGTCCGTACATCGACTTCTTAAGACGACATAACTTTTCACCATTTTGTTTGCGTAGCTCTTCAAGCATTTTATTTACCTTTTTGAACATGGTGGAGTCTTCAATAGCACTTTCTTCAACCATGATATTGCATAGGATTTTTTATAGAAATTCTGGCTTTTGCATAAATAATTTTTCGTCTACATCCCCATTAAGGGAAGCTTGTTACGTTTTGGTTCTAGTAACACACTTATTGTTGGAGGATCTCCGCGAAATCCCACTGCAGGGCGTCCCAGTCAATGGAAGCGGGTGGGGGGCACTTAAACTCCGGTGCTTGCTGTTGTTCGCTGGGCTGCACGTCGCGAGTGTACTCGGGTCGAGGACACCGGGAACCGATTAGAGGGGGAGGGAAGAGAGAGTTGTTGGAGGAGGGAGCGGGTTAAGGGGAGTTAGGGGTTGGCTGGGGATTGGTACTCTAGTTCCTTCCGCCGGAAGTGCCGCGACGGTTACGGGTGCGTTTGGGCATCACTTCTAGAAGAGAGGGGAGGAAGTACCATTAGTACCATTCGGGAACTTATTACATTTGCTCCATTTGGTTTTGTCACTAATTCCCAAGTATCATTCTTTATATGGGCCTTGATTTCATTTTTTATGGCTTCATGCCATTCTTCTGCATCTGGTCCTTCTAGAGCTTCCTTAACTTCACATAATGACATAATGCTGACATGTCATATTCATTCATCCAAGGGAGTAGTCTAATTGTATTTCTTGGTCTTAAACATATTTGTCCTTCTTCCTCAAAGCTATCTTCAGGTCCTTCGTTGTTTTCTTTTGTCACTTGCGACTACATTAATTTTATCTAAATTCTCGTCGGTCCTTATTACTGAAATCTCTTCACTGCTAACGTTTTCTTCCTTTTTCGGCGTATTTGATTGTTGTTCACATTATTCTTCCCCAAATGGATCACCACTTGAGGGTTCTTGGTTGGATTCGTAGTAGAGCTTGTTAATTATTTTTACATATCTCGTAATTGAAATCTTTCTTTGGGATGGCACCCAAATACGATAGGCCTTTGATACTTTAGAGTACCCGATAAAAATGCCTTCTTTGGCACTTGAAGATGATGAACTGAAGGTACATGACCAGTCCACTTTTGATAAAGAGTTTCACCTTTCAGAATCCTGGATGGACTGCGATTTAATAAATAATTTGCACAATAGATGGCCACAGCCCAAAATGAGTGGGGCAAATTTAATTCCAGCAGTAGGCATCTGGCCTTATTCTGCAGTGACCTATTTTTTTGTCGTTTGGCCAATCCATTTTGCTGGGGTGATCTTACAACGGAAATACATCTTCTAATCCCACAATCTGATAAGAATTTGTCAAAATCCAAATTTCTATATTCTGCCCTTTCATTGTCACTTTGAAAATACTTAATATTTTTTTCTGTCAGATTTTCTACTTCATTTTTAAATTCTTTAAAAGTATTTTTCAGGAAATATACTCTGGTATAGTGAGTTCCCTCATCAATAGAGGTAACAAAATATCTTGAGCCCCCGGGTGAAGTGGTGTGGATGGGGCCTACAACATCAGAATGTATTATTTCCAACTTGTATACAGTTTTCGGTTGTTCCCTAACGTGATAAGGTAGTCTGGTGAATTTTCCTCTAATACATAGTTCACACTCACCAAGACTTTCATTGGTGTTAAAATGCAAACCTTCAAGGCGATTATCTTTTAGGCCAATTTTAAATCAGACTCATTTATGTGACTCAATTTTCAGTGCCACATTTCAATTTTTGACTTTTCAGGAATTTCAAGATAAATTTGCATATTCTGACATGTTTGCATCAAACTAGTATAAACCATTGTATCGTGTTGCTTTTAGAATAAGTTTACCATGATCTTCTACAACTTGCACGCAATCCTTCTTGAAAATATCACTAAAACCTTTATCAGTAATTTTTGCAACAGAGAAGATTTGTGGTCAATTTCGGTACATGCAAAGTTTCAGGTAAATCATCATTGAGCTTAATTTTGACTAGACCAATACCTGAAATACTTGAAGTGTGTTCCTCTGATGCTAGCTTGAGAATGCCATGATTATTTGGCTCAGATAGTTTTGAAAATTTTGTTTGGTCATAGCACATGTGTGAGGTAGAACCACTATCCAAACACCAAATAGAAGTCATGGTTGGTGATTGAAAGACATTCTTCAATTTTAAAGGTGGATTCCTTTTTCTTGTTGAACCAGCAATCTTCCGTTCTATGATTAGACTTTTTGCATCTTTGGCATTTCATGCTACTACTATTATTGTTATTTTGATGAGCTTGACCAGATTGAAAATTTTTGTGATTTTGACCTGAATTAATTTTTTTATGGTGATGTTTATTAATTTTTTAAATAAAAAATGCATCCTCATGCTTATCTTGAGGTCATCCTTGTGTCTAGCATTTGATTCTTCCATAATCTTGATTTTAATTCACTAGGAGCTGGTAAATTGTTCCTACTTTCAATTGCTATACAAAAATTTTCGTTGGAAGGGGATAAGCTGTAGAGCATCATGATGCTCAACAAATCACCATTTATCTCTATTCTCATATCTTGGAGAATATCCACAACATATGTGAATTCATCTAGGTGAGTACTCATATCATCGTTGTCCTTCATCTTACGCAGAACGAGTTGTTTTAGTAATGTGACTTAACGAGCAGAACCTCGATTTCGGTATACACTTTTCAATTTGTCCCATAATGAGTTCGATGTGTCACAAGTTTTCACCTGTTTCAGTTCGTTTGGGGATATTATCAATATTAGATCTGATCTTGCATGTGAGTCGTATTCCGGCCATTTCTTATCTGCTTCTTCTGCAGGTATTGATGTTTCACCACTCACATAACACCAAAGTCCACTACGAATGAGGACTGCTTTTGCTTGTATTTCCTATGTATCATAATTATTTTTATTTAATGGTTCTATTTTATAATTACTGACGTTAACTGATGACATTTCAAGAACAATTTTTGAGTTAAATCGAATCAAAATCTAATCAACACGAACTGATGTAATGTTTCAGACAAATGATCAAGAATAACACTCAAAACTTCTGTTTAAACTTTCACTTGAACCTTAAAAACGTTTCTGGGCCAAATGGTTCATGATTATTTTTTCAATCTTGTAATCAATAGTACAGAGCATATATGTATAATTTGTTATGAAGAAACAAACAAAGTAAAACAAAACATTAAAGAACATTTAGAAAACATTGTCAGTCTTTTTGCTGGTCAAGGCTCACCCACTAAATGCTCTATTGAGTGGATGGAATTACTCAAGTCCCAACAGATTTACAAAATACTGTTGTTTTTTGTGCTTGTGGGGGGTACCCGTCATTTGGCCTAAAGTGTAGGCTAAACGCCTTTAGGCCAAATGCCTTTTAGGCCTAACGACTTTAGGCTAAATGACTTTTTTGTAAAGTTAATTTTTAGACCACTTATTAAAATATGTTTTGCTGTCTCCGGAAACATTCGTTATGATTTGTAGTGATGCTAATAGATGGCGAGGTGTGTAGTGTTTAGTTAAATAGTATATACTACCGTTTCAAAATATATAAGTCTTTTCTCAACTTACTACTTCCCAAAGTATAGCAGCACGTCCATTAACCTGTAGTACCACTTTTGTATGTTGAACTTTTTACATTGCCAAGGTTTTGTACTAGTTTTTGTACCGTTTTGTACCCGTACCGCTTTTTATTAATTAGCACATCACACCATTTTAATAATTTTGTTTTATTTTGAATTTTTTTAAGTGCCAAAGTATATTTTATCAGTCTTTCTAAGTATTATTGTTTATTAATTTTGCTAAATGAATTAATCGATCATTCATTTTTTTATAATCATATTAACTTACTCGAGTTTGCCCACGGCTTCGCTCACATTTAAGTTGTGTAAATTATCTTATATTTAGCAAATCATCTAAACCAGGTTTTCTCAAACTCTATGCTCTTGAGCTTTATATGAACATTAAAAGTAATTGTTAAGACTCTTTCTTATTCTTAAAATAAAATAACTTTTTTACGATAAAATACAAAAATGAGACATTTATTATTTAATTGATTTCTTTATTTTCTGATAAGATCTTTGTATTATTATTATTATTAGCATCGCGTCTTACTACCCATTCGGGTTATACGCACTTACGCTAATGTGTAATGGTAGGGTGATTGTGGGATGAAATGAAGGACCTACAGTTTAACGTGGAATCCGAACCACGGTGGAGGCCTGGAAGATCTTTGTAGAAGTTTATTAAAAATAGTTAAGTTTTGTAAGATAGGCCCCTATTAATTAATTTTATTGCTTCATAGGCCAAACAGAATATTAATTTTTTAGTCAATCATAATTTAGCAAGTCGAAGGAAGTGAAAGATTGGTTCACACCTCATCTGAAATCCCTTCGTGCCTCGCAGTTTGAGAAACCCTGATCTAAACTACCAAAAATACAATTTCAGACACGTATGAGGCGAGAACTTTGTATGTTGATGAAGCCACAAATTAACTACTACCTATAAGAAGTAAAGTCTATTTTATATATATATATATATATATATATATATATATAGAGAGAGAGAGAGAGAGAAGAGTAGATATATATATATATATAGGGATAATATATATATATTATATATGCAGTTTTTTAATTATATATTTAGCGCTTGCATCAATATTTGCTTGCTTACGCGGAGACATTGTTGAAATGAACACCAAAAGAAATAGTTTAAATTTACTAACTAAACATGAATTAATTTGAAAGAATCACTCTAGTACTAAGCACCTCAGCTTATCAAATAAATTGTTCTGTTAGTAATTGTTTCTATTGGTTTTTGAAAATTTTCCCTTCTCCTCCCCAATCATAATTTCTCTAAATCCCATTTAAACACATAGTTTTAAGAATACTTTCTTTATCTATAGTTCTACTTCTACCTGCCAGCCAAATTTCGATTTTCAACTGTAGATAAAAGGTTTTTTATAACTCCCCTCGCCCCTCCCTTGATTTCATGGAGTTACATTTTAAAATGCTCAGGACTTATTAGTTATTTGGAGTGGTGCATTTACGGGCATGCCAAAATTCAATTTTTAACGACACTGCACTGAGATGTAGTAGTTTCTATTAATTTTGTAGATTTTGGACCCCTTATTCCCCAACCCACTTTGAGAAATTTAGAGTCTAATGTTATTTTGGCTATCTGGGATTTGATTTATCTTTATTTATTTGTCAAAATTTTTTTTTTCCTAATCTCACAAAGTTTTATCTCTATTATACTCCATCACCACTATTTCTCAGAATGCAATTTTATATAATAATAATAATAATAATAATTATAATTATTATTATTATTATTATTATTATTATTATGTAAATATATATTTGTATTGTTTCCCGTACCTAATTAATAAATTTAAATTCTTTACAATACAGAGAAGTAATTAAATATATTAGTTTTGAAAATGTTGACCTCCAAGCTCCCCTTCCGCCTGCAATTACTCAACTCACTGAGAAATTTCAAATTTTAAGATTTATTTGGTCATCTTGATGGGTCCTTCCTTATACTAAGGCTACTAGAGTTGTAGGGAAGGCTCGTTCACTTTACCGGCCAGCATTCAGCTCTGCTCTAACACGCAGCGCTTCTGTAACGTCTGCTCGTCACCTAGCCAAGCTTGCTTCTGTTCAGATCATGTGACTGTGTAGCACCGCACTTTTTTTTATTATTATTTAGCACCACGTCTTACTACCCGTACGGGTTATACGCCTAAGTACTAATTACGCTAACGTATTAGGAATTGGGAAGTTGAATTAGTGGAAGTGAACCCGCATTTGCGTTGAGGGAGAGTGGAAAACCATTGAGGAAAAACCACCCCCAGTTCACCCGACAGAGATTCAAACCTCGATCTACCCATCCCCAGCAGTAGATCTCAATACGATTAGCGCGTTTGCTATCCACGCCACCGAGGCGGGTGCGATCGTTACTAACTTCTTATTTATGTCAAGTATGCTTCCAAAGTCAATGTGAATAGTAAATGTTTGTATGTTTATAGTAAGTTTTCTTATTATTTATGCGTGAAGGGTTACGAAAAGTGTCATACCGATACTAAAAAAATGCCGCGTAAGCGTTGTACCGTTGCCGTATGTAATAAAAGTAATCTAAGGGATATGGTGTTATACACCATGACTTCCCTAAAGATTCTGATGTCAGACGAAGATGTATTCCCTTCTGAACGAGATGGAAAATGGAGTCATGATTCGTATTTTATTTGCTCAGAACATTTTTTCACCTGATGAAATGACAAGACCCTCAGCCCTAACTGCTGTACTTTCCTTAAAAAAGCAAATTAAATTCGCCCTTATTTGTGATGTCTCCGAAAATGTTATCCAAGGGGAAAATATATCACCCGTGAATCTAGGTATTTTATTAGATTTACGAAACAAATAGTAAGTGGTTTTATGGCGTGTAAACATGTCACCCCCAATAGTTTTACTTTATGGAAAAGTCCCCTTCTATAGTGAATTTAATGATTTGTTTAAATAGTTTACTTAACTGCAAGATTTCACATATGCTTTTATAACCTTATTAAACAAATCGATCTTGCTTCATTAATGTGGACAGTAGTCTGTAAGAAAAATCTCCCCATGCAAGGTGGATATAGTTTTATGTTATCCATGCCATCTTAAAACATACTTTAGAAACATTATTTATAAATTTAATAAATCACGTGGCTGTATGACACACATAAATATGTTTTTTACAAGAACATAGTTTATTGTAGTACATGAACAAATGTATATAGTACGCAAGTTAATGAAAGAATTAAGGTATTTGGTGACGTAAATGTTCACTTAAATTATGTGTTAACTTTTCAATATAAATTTAATAACCCTCTTGTAAGTAGGCCTATTCATAAACCAATTTGTAGTATAGTGAAAATCTTGAATTTATAATAATGTTCAACTGAGTGTGTCAAACTATATATTTAAAGGGTAATATTAGATTCAGCTACATTTGTGTTATATAAGTTGGTAATAATATATGCCCCCCTCAAAGTTGGAGATAATATGTTTGTCCTCCACCTATATCCCCCACCCACCCCCCCTCAGTTGGAAATAAAGTTGTCCTCTAAGATTGAAGTTCAAATCCCAGCCGGGTGTAACAAGGGTATTTTTCCCTAAAATGGTTCCCACTCTCAATATACGCAAATATAGGTACATTCAATCTAAAATGTCACCTTCCTCATTCCTGGTTCATTTGGGTAAATTGATGTATGTGTACAACTCAAACGGGTAGTAAGTCACAATGAAAAAAAAAACGTATTGTGATGACTATCAAGAGTATCGGTGAAGCTTTATTAGTGTTGGGCGAGGTAGTTTGTAAAAACACTATTTTTAAGGAGTTTTTAGGGGATTGACTCCAAGCCAGTGGAATATATTTGAAAATGGAATGCCACTAAAAGCTATTTGGGGTGTCCCTTAAGCATTTAGAAATAATAATAGATTGTTATAGAATCTTTTTGAAGTTTGATGCAAACCATCTTTCAACTTCAAACTCAAGTATATCAGAGGGAAGTTTAACAAACTGGAGGAAGGCACATTTCGATGGTGGGGGGTAGAAAAATGTGGTAATACCCACCTTGTCAACCCTTCCCTCTTTCCCAGTTCACCCTCAATGAGTGACACTCGATATAAAACTAGCGACAGACACACCACACCGTAGAATGTAGATTATTTCCTCAGTCTGACAAACTAACTTAAATCTAGAACAAATACAACATCCAGCCCCCTGACAGTTAATTCATCATTGTGAAAGGGGAAAAGCACAGTCAACCAATGATACGTTTTTCGGACATTCCGGGAATCGAACCCGGGACCTTTAGCTCAGTATAGGAGGTGACCTGGTGGTCTAGGGGTAAGGTGTCGGACTTCTGTGCTGGCGGCCGGGGTTCAATCTTCGGTCCCGACACAGATTTATCTGATTGCCAAACCCTTCCTTCACCTCTGACAAGACATCTTGTGAATGTGGGGAATGCCAGGCCGCCACCGTGGTTCGGATTCCACGTTAAACTGTAGGTCCTTCATTTCATCTCACAATCACCCTACCATTACACATTAGCGTAAGTGCGTATAACCCGAACGGGTAGTAAGACGCGGTGCTAATAATAATAATAATAATAATATAAGCTCAGTATACAAACACGCTACCAACTGAGATAAAGTGTCGGACTGTGTATTGAAATCAACATATAGTACGGTTTATGTGTTAACAAAATATTTCTATATTACGTGATAACAAAATTACACCTCTGTACACAAATAAAAAACTGGTACGTTGGTATTAACGCTGTAAGCTAACTGGTTTCATAAGTCATCGCACTCAAAATATAACTTGTTTTTGAGTGACGCGGAGGTCGGGGTGTAGTGTAGTTCTTCTTTTATATTCATTCAAGTATTAAATTATAAAAGACTTGTGAGATTTAAATGTATTAATGAATGATCATAAAACTAGTGTAAATATTTTTATGAGAGTTCGGCCATTAATTTTTTCTGGTACAAAGGCTCCTTCGGTCTAAAATGTGAGAGCCCCTGGTCTAAGTCAATATATGTTAATGTGTCGAATAACACGCTCTGGTAGCTTTGTCAGTTCGAAGTACTTTTGTATTAATTTTAACCGAAATTGGGTGGGGTGCGAGTGATTCTGAAGTCTCTATAAGCGAGGTCCTCGGTGTAATAACCCATATCTTGTGTTAAGAGACTTAAAAACTAAAACGAACTTAATTACCAGAATGGTGGCTACTAGTTATATACATTTTCTTGTATACAATGTATGGAAGCTACTATGGCTGTGCTTTTTTCAAATGAGAATATAAGTGGCACTTTTAATATGTGTGTGTATTTTGAATATAAAGTCTTAAACCAAGTCTTAAAAAGGAGCCTATGTATACGACTCATCTTCTGTGTCTAATGTTTTAGTTATAAAGTAAATAATTTATGTTTGTATTGAAATTATTAGGGGTCATGGGAGAAGGTGCCTTGTTTACTCCACCCCATTGAGTGCGCCACTGGTTCTAAGTAAACGCTTAGTGAGAGGTCAATTTATCATAGATATAATTAATTTATAAAATATGATAGTTATTTCAATGGCTTTTATGAACTTATAATGCCCCTTTTTCTCATCAAGTGAAAAAATCAAAAGTATATCCATTAGCTTTTATTTAATTAAAGGGTACTAAACTTTTAGTTCAAAACCCTTTAAAAAGGTTTAGATTATATATATAGTGTTAATAATGAATACTTTTTGAGCCAGTGTGTTAAAGGAGTGTCTCATTTTATATTATTAAGTCAATATAGTAAGTATAGTATTTATTTTAAAAATGTTAATTCAAGTTTAAATGTAATTATAATTATACAAAAATGTACATTTGTTATATTTGAATATGATGTATTTTCACTGTCTAAAATATGTTTTTCAAGTAAATAGAGTAAGCTCTAGTAGTGTTGTGTTTTCATTGTATCTTCACGCCAGTCAATGCTTTCTGCATTTAATAGCAATTAGAAAGTAGGTATGAGGAAGATAAAATTATGAGAAGTACCCTCGTTTGCGTGAAAAAACGGGAAACCATTTAGGAAAAATTACCATAAGTACACCGTGTAATTGAGCAGGCGCGGTATGCACATTTTTGTCCTCGATTCATTATTTTATAGTAAAAATCTTTCTTTCAAAAATGAAGATGAAATACATATTTAAAAAAATTAGATATCACTAAACTTTACACAAAAATATACAAATCAATACATTATTTAATCTATATAAAGCAAAGGATGAAGCAAGACAAGAGGTGCCCGCCTACAACTCGTGAAACTCAAAACAAATTATGTTAGTGGGTTTGAAAAAGAACCAAAGGAAAGTTGCCAGGGAACAATGAATTTTTTTTATGGTTTACTTCAAGGTCGTTTGCTATTATTAGGAATGGAGGGAGGAAAGGACTGCTGCCTAATCCACCCTTCAAAGTCTCTTGTAGAGTGCGACGGAGAAGAGAGAAAGAGAAGATTTAGCCTGTTTGCCACTTAACTCAAGTTGGCCCGCCACATAGCTGAAAAAAACCTTTTTTTTGTCTAATCGTTTGTGTTTATTGGTGCTCATATGTGCCCGAACATGAACATTTGTGCTGTGAAACTGGCCAATTTAGAAAATATTTAATGTGGTGCGTCAACTTGAGCTCAAGCTAGCCCGCCACATATTGAAAAACACAACATAACAAAATTTATTTAAGTCAATCCATTGTGCTCCATTTGTGCTCATATGTGCCCGAAAATGAACATTTGTGCTTTAAAATTAGAAAATCTAAAGAACAATTAATGTGGTGGGCTAACTTGAGTCTTCCCCACACCATAACCTGTAGAAAAATTGAGTTCAAGCTGGCCCACCACATTTTTAAATATCAATGTAACAAAATTCTGTTTTCATCATTCGTTTGTGCTCATATGTGCCCAAAAATGAGTATTTGTGCTCTAAAATTAGAAAATCTAGAAAACAATTAATGTGGTGGGCTAGCTTGAGCTCTAGTTGGATCGCCTTCATTAAATGTTATCTAAAAGGCCTAGTTTCACAGCACTATAGTTCATGTTCGGGCACATATGAGCACAAACGAAATAAAAACGAATGGTGAAAACAGAATTTTGTTACATTGATATCTCAAAATGTGGCGAACCAACTTGTACTCTATTTTTCTACAGGTTATGATATAGGAAAGGCTCAACTTGGCCCGCCACATTAAATGTTATATAGCATTCCTAATTTTAGAGCACAAATGTTTATTTTCGGGTAGATATGAGCACAAACAAAGAACAAAATAATGGCGAAAACAGAATGTTATGTTTTGTTTTCAATATGTGTTGGGCTATCTTGAGCTATAGCTGGATCGCCTTCAATAGATGTTATATAAAAGGCCTATGTTTACAGCACTAACGTTCATGTTGATGCACATATGAGCACAAACGAAATAAAAACGAGTGGTGAAAACAGAATTTTGTTATATTGTTATTTAAAAATGTGGCGGGCCACCTTGAACTCGATTTTTCTACATGTTATGGTATAGGGAAGACTCAAGTTAGCCCGCCACATTAATTCTTCTCTAATTTTCTAATTTTATAGGACAAATGTTCATTTCCGGGCACATATGAGCACAAACGAAGCCCAAACTAATGGCGAAAACAGAATTCTGTTAAATTTTGTTTTTAATATGTGGCGGGCTAGCTTGAGCTATAGTTGGATCGCCTTCATTAAATGTTATCTAAAAGGCCTAGATTCACAGCCCTAACGTTAATGTTCGGGCACATATGAGCACAAACTAAGAACAAACGAATGGTGAATACAGAATTTTGTTACATTGATATTTAAAAATGTGGCTGGCCAGCTTGAACTATATTTTTCTACAGTTTATGATATAGGGAAGGTTCAAGTTAGCCTGCCACATTAAATGTTCTCTAGATTTTCTAATTTTAAAGCACAAATGTTCATTTTCGGGCACATATGAGCACAAACGGAACACAATGGATTGACTTAAATAAATTTTGTTATGTTGTGTTTTTCAATATGTGGCGGGCTAGCTTGAGCTCAAGTTGGCCCGCCACATTAAATATTTTCTAAATTGGCCAGTTTAACAGCACAAATGTTCATGTTCGTGCACATATGAGCATAAATAGAGCACAAACGATTAGACAAAAAAAGATTTTTTTCGGCAATGTGGTGGGCCAACTTGAGTCACGTCTGTTTGCCTCTAGGCTATAAGAGTGTCACTTTTTGGAATGGGAGAACACAAGCGATCCTAGCAGTGAGATATTTTTACCAACCAAAGCTCGTCAGATTTATCCCTCTGGCCTCTGCTGCAGCAGCCATTGGCTTTTCGTAGGTCCACTTGCTTACATCGTACGTTTTTCTTGCCCTAGGAAGTTATCATCCTGTAAAGGCTTCCACATTTTGTATTTTTACGTTTTATGAAGACTTAAAAAAAGACCAACGACAATTCCATAAAATCTTTTGTATTTTTTTCACAACAGGTTTTATTGCGCGCGCGCACACACACACACACACACACTAGAGTATTAGTTGAAATAATTCCTGAGAATGCTTTGCTAATTACTAGGAGGGAAATTAGTATATAGTTTTTAAACAAAGGACCTATTGTGTTAACATAGCCCATGTTGTTAATAATATCACCGTAATAAAAAGTTACACTGTTTGAAAAAATTAACTGTACTAATTTTATATAATAATAGTTATAATAATTCTAACAATAATAATAGAGTTAAGGATCTAGTCAAAACCATAATTTAAGTTTATATATATATATGACCATTTTAATATTTACTGGTGAAATTTATTTAATGTGTCACTATTATTTATATATTAATTATTAATACAATAGATAAAAAAAAAATATGTTCATATATATCTCAGTAGCGCTAAACGAAAATCGGGCGTCAATTCAGACAAATTTAAAGTGGGTGGGTTGAATATTGGTTTCCACTTTCATTTTGCCTTTCGGAATAAGTTGTCAAAAGTCCCCATAATTTGAATGTACGCATATAATTTTACCGCGCATAAACAATGTTGATAATGGGATTTTCTTATTGTTTTTCGTTAACTTTATGATCATGAGATATATTAACAAGGAAATAATATCGGAAATCTATATACAAAAAAGGTGATATAGTGTTTTGTGAACTACTGATCTAGTTGTATGTAGAATATTGTCAATGTTTTTAGAAATATTGTAACTACCTTGCATCAGTTGTGCTATCTTTATTCAGATGAAACAACTAACAGTACCTTTTACTTTCCGAAGATAACGGAAGGTTTTAAATTTACATTTTAGGCCAAAGACTTTTGGTTTCATTTTTAGGCCAACTGCCGCGTCCCCCTTGTGGGACAGCAGACACACCAAGAACCACTACAAAGTCAAGTAATGACCTATGAGAAAATTATGCATTGCTGGAAAGGAAAATGTGAAATTTACTCCATTGGTTGAGCCGAGTAAAAGTCATTTTCCCTCCACTTTATATAAAGTTAGATTTGATGAAGAACTTTGTAAAAGCTCTTGATAAAGAGTCATGCCTTTAATCATTTGGAAAAAATGTTTCCCAAGTTGAATGAAGCAAATTATATTAAATGTGTCATTATCAGTTATGGTCTCTACATAGTTATAAATATGACCATGTCTGATCCTGCGTCATCTATAGAAGTACTAAATTACTCGGTCTAGCTGTGATATCGATCAAATTGATACTTTGGTCCTCACTTTTAGTGACTAAAAACAATGAGGAAATTTTTCTTGGACATTAAAAATAAAATATAAATATATTTACTAATCAAGATATATCTTGTATTAAAACAGATATATAACTATACTTATAAATTGAACTTACTTTTATTAGTAGTGTGTAGATTTAGCTATTTTACTCGAAGACTCTTTGTCGATATGATGTTCGAAAGTAAATACCTCAGTATTTTATATTCAAAAAACTTCAAATATCTTCCTTCTTGAATTATTCAACCAGACTATAAATTATTTTAAAGCAACATATTTGGTATGTGACACAACACAGAGTGTGAATCACTTAAGGCCATTTGCAAGAACTTGACTAAGTGGATGCTTTGTTGACACTAGTGTGGGTTTGCTTGCGTCATCATAGGTTAAAAGGTGGAGTGATAGTGAGCTCAGGACCACACTATCGGTCCACTGAGAATTCACTTTTATATTCTTGTATACCGCCCTTAGACCTTGAATAACTAACCAAGGTAAACAACTGAAAGTGCATCATGTCACAAACATGAATGCAAATACTGTAATTTTTTTAAATCTAACACAACACTAAGTGTGGGTTACTTAAACACTCAATATCACCTCACTCATGTCCTTCAAACTTGCTTTAAATAGCCAGACTAATATTCTATAGTCATCTACATCAATCTGCTTTGTTTGTGTCTACTTAGCCAAAATAAGGTAATTTAAATTATTAAATAATTATTAAAAGTTAAATTCACATGTAGGGTTATATACTTTAGTATTGCCAATACAACTATAATACTATTATTTTTTAAATTCAACATATCCATCATCTTTTGTTTTAGAAATAATCGAAATAATTCTGACTTCGTTTAATACGGATCCTGGCTCAAGACATTAGAGCAAGGAACTAAATTAAAAATAGTTTTATTTTAAAAAAGAAACTAATTTGGGAAGTCTATTATGTCACTGCTTTTCTGCACAGTAATTTGATTGGATTTTCCCTACTAAATAAAAATCAAATGTGCACATAGATGAGCAGATTGACTTTATAATTATCTCTATAAGGAAAACCTCTTTTCGCTTTATGAGGTAATCTTATTATATATGGAAGAAGGTGTAGGAAAGGTGGATAGAAACATATAAAAGGGGACAAACACAATATGGCCTTAACAATGAAGAAGAACACAGTTCACACCTTACACTGCTGTCAATGTACAAAGAGGTAATGTTGCCTCTTAAATAAAATCAATCGTCACTGCCCAATCCCCCGACCTAGGTTGCAGTCTATCAGAACTCATCAGGGAGGAATGTGAAACACGCAACGCAACTTCCTAAAAGAGCTAAAAAAAACACAAAAGGGAGAAAATAGAAAATTGTAAAGAATGATAGGATACATAGATAGGAACATGTAAAAGGTATTAAATAAAAGACAAACACAGGAAAAGGACATTGGATGTGAATATATAATATATCTTTATAAGGAAAACCTCTATTTTCTCTGGGGTTTTTTTTAAGGAAGTTCACTCCTCCCTTATGAGTTCCGATAGGATAAAACCTAGGGGGTGACAATCGATTTTCTTTAAGAGGTAACCATTACCTCTTTATCCAGTGTCAGCAATGTAAAGTGTGAACTGTGTTCTTTTCATTGTAAAAGCCATATTGTATTTATCCCTTTTATATATTTCTATCCACCTTTCCTATACCTTCTTTAAAATATAATATAACTTTATAATTATAAATTATAATCTAAAAGATAATTGTATTCTGAATACATACAGTATGAGAATAAAAACTATTAATATTAAAATTCATCTAATTGGTGCCATGTGTGGGATAGAGAGGTATTAAATTAATACTAATAATTTCAATATGAAATTCTGAAGTTAAGTTTAATTATTTTATCTTCAACAGTCAAGATATGATCAAAGGTACATTTAGTGTTGATTCAACAAGTTATATTAATGAAAAAGTGGAGAAAACTATTTATATGTGCAGATCCGGATGTTTTCTAAAATAATGGACGCTCTTAATTGTGAGACCACTAACAAACTTCTATGTCCTCTGGTTATTCTTGGGTATAAACATTATCTTTTTTTGCAGTTATTTTACAAATGATGTGATTATCATGTTGTAAGAGAAATATTAGAAATTTTCAAAGATGAGCAAAAACATATTGAACTTTTTAAAAAGAAAGAGGTTAGTAAATGAACATTAATTTCTAAATTCACCTGCTTTATTAATAATAATTATCGTCGTCAATAATAATAATAATAATAAAAATAATAATATTACCAAAAACGAGATACTTTTTAAAAGGGGTGGTGGTTGTTAGGGGATTACTTGTGTGTGTCCTTGAATGTCAATGCACGACCTAGTCAAATGTTTGTTATCATTTGTGACAACATAAGATGACCAGTAATAACGGTATTCTAACACCACATTAGATAGTACTTCTTTATTGTTAGGACAGGTTTGAATTCACGTTAGGTCATGAGTTACCCATAACGCAAATGTGGGTACATCTTCTTAGCACAGATCCTGGTTTGAATCCCCATCATCCTTAGGGTAATGTTTTATATTAATTATTCAATGTTTGAATACATATTGCACTAATGACAAAGTTGTATTTCATTGGGAAGGTTGAATTTAGACTAAGTGAAACCACATTTGTGTGGAGGTTGAGTGAAAAACCTTTTAGGAAAAATCATCCCCAGTTCACCTGACCGAGATTCGAACCTCGATCTCCCCATTCTCGGCAATCTAGTTCAAAACAAAAACTTTTTAATTTGTATAAAAAACACCGGTTAAATTTTAAATTAAATTGTTATTAAATATAACTTTCACAAAAAAAAAACCACTGTACAATTAATTGTTACAATAAAGAGCATTTTTTTCAGTGTCTGTGTTTTTTCTTCTTTCCCTTGAGTCTCTTGCGTACACCTGGAGCTTCCTCCATGTCATCATCATCAAGTACTCCCCCTTTTCTCTTCCCATGTCCCTGCTTCTTCTCCGACCCATCTTTCATCTCCTGCAACACGCAACATTTGGTTACACACTGCGTCAATCATTACACCACCTATAAATACATTGGTTTCAAAATTTGTCTGTACAAACGGAATAAACAAATTATGTATTAACTCAAATCCAATCCAAGAATTTTTATCCAACTTATTTTTTGTAATCATTAGAAAACTTTGAAGTTTTTAATGATATGGTTTCTTAATAAAACATGCTTATTTTAAGTTTAAATAAGAAATAAAATATTTCAAATGCTGGTTATGTCAAGAGTAACTTTTTGGCAGACACGCATAGAAATTCAGAATAGTTTGATGCACATGTGTCAAAACCCAATACTAAGGGCGTGTGCAAGATTCCAAAATTTTGACTCGGTTTAAAAAAAAATTATTTTGCTTGGGAAAAAAAATCCAGCATTAACAACTGCAAAACTTTGCCAATAAATATATTGACAGCTAAAATACTCAATTTATGTTCAATTATAGCTGTTCTGAGCTGTGATGTACAATACACATCTATGGGTGACCTGGCGGTCTAGGGGTAAGGTGTCGGACTTCTATGCCGGGGTCCGAGGTTCAATCCTCGATCCCAGCACAGATTTATCTGATTACCAAACCCTTCCTTCACCTCTGACAAGACATCTTGTGAATGTGGGGGAATGCCAGGCTTCCACCGTGGTTCAGATTCCACGTTAAACTGTAGGTCCTTCATTTCATCTCACAAAAACCCCACCATTACACATTAGCGTAAGTGCGTATAACCCGAACGGGTAGTAAGACGCGGTGCTAATAATAATAATACAATACACATCAATATTTATATGAAAAAAAATGATTAAATTGCATGTTAAAGTTAACAGGATTTAACAGCGTAGGATTAAACATTACAATCAAATGTGCAATATGACATTTTCTAAGTGATTTTAGTCTATTAAGTTATATAAATTAGCTCAATATAATATTCAAGACCAAAAAAATTTGCAAAAAATATTCAAACTTAAATTTTGTTTCAAGAATATTTCATATTTTCTATTCAAGTTTGTTCCAAATTGAAAAGGTTGTGCACACCCCAACCTTAAATGCACAAAGGGCTATCCTTTCAAATCCCTCTAATTTAGCATAAGATTGTATTTGATCATTTATAAAGTATGCTGTCACTTGACAAAGAGTTTTCAGTTGCTTCTTGAAGAAAACCAGACATTACAGGCCAATTTATCAATAGTTTATCCATTCTTACACCTATTTCCTGTTTATGTTAAGGTTTGTATATGTAATTTTTTTAAACATTATGAATATTGGCTTTTCAAAAAGATTTAAATTTTATTTGTTAAAAAAAGAAAATAGTTTAGAAAATCTTTATTAAAGATAAATCATATTTACTTTATTATTATTACTATTGTTCAACAGCGTCTCATGACCAAAATTCTTAGGCAAGCTTGGAAGGGGTGTCCCAAGCTTAAAAAGGAAGCTTTTTTTTTTTTTTTCAATTTCTATGCTTCAACAAGAAGCTATATGAAGGTGTTTTTTTAATAGTTGTGGCTTTAGGCGTTCTTCTTTTCTGTGATTTACATTATTGTTTTATTACTTATTATAGACATATTCTTTTAAACTTTAATTTGTTAGCTTTCACTGATACACATCAAAACAAAAGCACCTGCTACAATAAACTCCATAAAACTTTAAATCCCAGTATACATGACACAGCTTCTTGTACACAAAGTTCTCATATTCATTCCCATCACATCGTTGAAGAAGGAACTTCTCTCCACGAGGCCATGGTTCTCACCGCCGCGCTGCCGAGGAAAATCCTCTCGATTTCCTAAGTATAGAGGTGATGTTAATAAGTCCATCTGACTTATTCGTCTAGTTGAAAGATTAGAAAATGTTTATTTAATAATTCCATCCGACTTTTTGTTTATTTCAGACTTAGTATAGTCGAGGCTACTATTATGTTTATTTCGATTTCTTGTTTCAGTCAGAGTGACTAGATTTTGGTATTGTGTTATTCCAACTTTGTTGGTGTAGTCACAGTAACTCTAATGTTGATTAAGTCCGTCTGACTTGTTATATTGGTCCAAGAGATCATGATTTTCTTATATCCATATGATATAGCTTTGACATAGGAGCCTTGAGCTCCAGATGTAATAAGGACTTAGTCCAAATGGTTGCTTTTCTCCACGAGCACTATAATTCCCTTTTTAGTCCTTAAGACTACACACTTGTTTTTATGGCTACAACCAGGTTGTCTATCCTTTTTCTAGGACCTAGTTGGGTCAATGTGTTGAATCACTCTTGTTGCCACGCTTCGCGTGTGGTATTAGCTTGGGTGCGTGAAGCACAGAACTCCGCTTGTTTCCATATGGATAATCCTTTTTTTTTTGCCCGTTTTTGGCACCTATTGACTGAGTATTAGTATTGTATGAATTATATTAGAGTTGTACCCCAGGGAGGGGGTCATTAAATACATGTACTATTGAATGCTCTGGCAGTACCAATAGGGAAAGGACCGGCCATAGTACTCTTTTGTGTTGACACCTGTATGTTAGCCATCTACCAATGTCATCAACTAACCTTTCTATTGCAATTCATTATACTATGTTTCTTAAAGATTTTTCTTAAATCCCAATCAAGCAAGCTAGTTTAAATTATAAATGTGTTAACAATACTATATGTATATCATTTCCAGTTAACGTTTGTTTATAATTACCTCACAGTTTTACTTTTAGAATCACCAGACCGTAGCCTGGCGTCAGTCCAGCTGTTTTGTAATTGAACATTGCTCTTCAAGCCTACTGCATTTGATCTTACCCGTGTCGCAACAAAACAGAATCAATTTGGAACTTCTAACTTATGTTTTATGTGTATCTATTATTTTTCTGTTATAATAAATCTATTATTGTTATTCTAATTATTTTATCAATCTGGTAGCCCTAACAATAATCACACCCGTGGAGTTGGTGCAGTCTTTGGTGGAATCCTACCACTTTCTTGCACAGAGGATCTTCTCTTGTAGCTTCCCACAGGTTTTACACAAGCATCTAGGTCTATATGACCTATATAGCAGTTTTTCTTGGTCCTCTCCCTCACTTTGCTTCCAGATATTAGGTACTCTTCCCTGTATCAGGCATGTTTTACTAGCTAGGCGACATACGAAGCAATCCGACAAACCGCTTGCTGCAGCACCTCGATCTCTATACCATCTGGTCAAGGAACTTTATTTTTATTCTATGAAGCTATGAACCTCGTGATTTCATCCTAGGTTAATGGATCCACGTCAGTTTCATCATTGTATAAGTCAGTAATTTGTCTTCTTGTTTCTTTATGCTAAGCATCTTTGTCGTCTTGGGTGTCATTAGGGAGAAAAGACTCCAGAAGCAGTTACACTGCTTCGTCCCATAAATAAATACAGACACCGATCCCATGGTGATCATTAATTATATTGCTATATTTATTGTGTAGAAGGATAGCATCATCTCTCTGCCAGCCTGATCAAAGATAGGCTTGTCAGTGCGAAGTAGGCCCATGAAAGTGGGTCTTCTTCAAAAACAAGATGGAAGGATGCAGGGAAGATACTAGTAATTTAATTTCTTGTACACACAAAAATAAAAAGTTATAGTTCTTTTCAACTGGTATCATTATTGATAAGTATTAAAATCAGTTATCCAAGCAATCCACTAAATAATCTGTTAGGACCATATATATATTTATCTAATCTGGTTGTGCTCATTCCTCCTGGGAGACTCACTTTGAACAAATGGCTTAGCAACGATCGCATTTATTGATAATTCCCAAGCCGAGCTCAAGGAGGTCCCTCGA
Source organism: Timema cristinae (assembly GCA_039000515.1). Classification (NCBI taxonomy): domain Eukaryota; kingdom Metazoa; phylum Arthropoda; class Insecta; order Phasmatodea; family Timematidae; genus Timema; species Timema cristinae. Next base: position 22,070,568 of record JBCFYV010011164.1, read on the forward strand.
GATTGGCCTAGAAGAGAGGTCCGTGGGAGAGCTCGGGGGAAGGGAGACAGAATAGGGCCCCCAAGGACTTGGCAAAATCCTCTCAAAGCAGTTGTTCCTACCTTGGTCAACATAGGATTGACCAATGTTGGGGTAGTATTATCAATGTTGTCTCGAGTGAACAAATGGATAATTTATATTTCAAGTCTGTAATATCGGTGGTTGAGGGAGTATATAATTATTGTGAGCCTGGGTTATGGAATCTTACCTTCCGACTGGAGTTTTCTCTCCACCTTTCACTTCAGACAATTGGAGTGCAAACCCTTGCAATTAACACCGAGCTTAGGTGACTCACAGGGAGTATCGTCAGTAAGAGTGTGTAAAGAATGATTTTTTTTTTAAAATTTTGAATAGTTAATAAAATCTTGGTAAAACTTGGTATTACTTACTGGTATAATTTTTTTTTAAATATAGTCGACAAAATTTTGAATAAAGTCACGTGAAAGATATTCTTACTGATATTCAAAACTTTCATTGCAAAAAAAAAAAAAAAAATTGTCAAGACAAAAAATATGAATAAATGAGATTAGGGCTGGGCCGATAAGCCCCTTTGTAGATATTGCCGATGCCAATATTTTGTTGCCAATATTGCCGGTAACCGATGCAGATTTAGTGTTTTTTTTCTTTCAATATTACAAAAGCAAAAGTAATACCGATTCTGAAAATTGAAAAATGACACAGGAATCGGACTCGGGACATTTGGCTTAGTACGCCAATGCTCTTACCACTGAGCTATCCAGGAATCGTCCCGTGCAAAGGATCATTCTTCACTCATATTTTAAGGCAGAGTCTATGATGGACGTGCGGAAATTGTACAAGTGGCAGTAATAAGCCAACTACCGAGTTGAAGGTGGCTGTGTTATCTGATAGCTTGTGATCTTAATAAATTCACACATTTGTAGCCGACGATTTCTGCACATTGGTCATAGACTCTGCCTTAAAATATTAGTGAAGAATGACTTTGTGCACGGGCCGAGTCCTGGATAGTTCAGTAGTTAGAGCATTGGCGTACTAAGCCAAAGGTCCCGGGTTCGATTCCCGTGTCCAAGTGTCATTTTTCACTTTTCAGAATATGATATCTAGATGGAGTAATCCTCACTAAAAAGCATAAATAATAGCAATGGCTATTTGATTCAAAAGTAACACTACTCAAAAACAAGAATTATCTGATTTTGCCACTTTACTTTCCATGATAGTAGTAGGTTTGTTGAATCAAAGTTTAAATTAAAGTTTTAAATGTTAAAGTTGGTTAGATATTTAGTTTTATTGTTAGGGCTACTGCAATGTCATAATAAACAATGTACATAATTACAAATAAATTAAAATACCAATACCAAAGATTAAGTAAAAAAAAGGCACAAACTTAATATTGTACACATAAGGAAGACCACTTATACATAAGAAAATAAATTACCCTGTCATAATAAACAAGAACATTCATTGTCATAAATAATATATTCAAATTTAAAGTAGGCCACTAAATGAAAAATAAATCAGGAAATACATGAATATACCTATTTTGTTTTAAAATTAATTAGTCCACCTACAGATAAAGCAAGAAAATAATTAAAGTTTGCTTCGAAAATAAGCGGACAGAAGAATTAGGCTAAGAAGTGATTACCAGGTTTACCAACACTGAAAAAATGCCACAAAAGGCATTTCTAGGTATGTTTTTATTGAAGTACAAATAAAAATATTCCCAATCAATGGAAAGTTTTGTCTTTGCTGTTTGTTAAATTAAAAGGTCTCAATTAAATTATCAATATATTAATTATCAGTTAAATGACAAAATAACTATTTACAACAGCAATAAATTGGTACGTTGGCATTACGCTTGAATGCGCTCTAAGAACTTATCTCAGGAAGTGATCAGTGAGTGATCAATCAAGCAGATCTTGGAGCGCTCAGTAATCGGCATGCAGCCGATGTCACACACCATGAAGAAAAGAAAAAAGATGATTACTGAGCGCAGTTCTGTGCAACTATTCCCTAGAGTACGCAATAACACCATAATGATATGTTATCTTGGACATATTTATTGTTTTTGCTGTGTGAATAAGTTCTTATTACGTAAATACAATATAGGTTAGTTAATTCAGCCAATGAAAAAAATAGGGGGAATATAAATAACTCAAATCCAAAACTAAAATTATTTAAATAAAAAGCCAAATTCTGTGCGCATGTGCGAGCCTCAGCTCATACTGAAAGATGTAGGTAATATTTCATATTCAAATCATTTTAAAATATTTCTATTTCTAAAACAAGCTCCTTACCGTCTTGGCAATGCGCTGTGCCTCAGCCACTCTCTCCTGTAGGATCATCACCTCGGCTTCTTGCGTCACATATAGGGGTAGTTTCTTGCCAATCAGGTGCTCTATCCTCTGATACAGTTCCACATCATACTGTCAACATTACAACACAACCATACATAAGATGCCAACATTAAAAATAATAATTTAACATTAGAAATAACATAGCTTATACATAACCAAAATTAAAATGTATTAAGAAAAAAACTGTGTGTAGCCTATAGGAAGTTTAGTCAATACTTGTTTCAAAGAGGGGTGAACAGGATCCCAAACCCTCGGAAAAATGTCTGGAATTTATCCATTCACATGGGTTGAGTGAGACGAAAAGACCCTTTTCCAGCAAGGGTTCATGGGGTAAATAAAGCCTGCTCATTGTTCCAGCAGGTACTACTGGCTCAATCTCTACTTTAGACAGTCATATTCTTTGTTCTGTAGCTAACTTGGAGAGGTATTTTGCTGCCTTTGTTGAGACAAACAAGTTGGGATGCTTATGAGTCAATGTGTTGTGTATATCAACAGTGATTTGTTAGGTTTAGCAAATGAGAGAGCTTGAAAGGTGGTAACTTCCTGCCATCTGCCAACACTGCCAGCATGATTGTAACACGTAGCTTCTCATTTCCAGATGTTTTGAAAATAACTGATTTAGAACCCTTTCCAGCAACTGTTCTATTAGAAGGCATGTCAAAATATACCGGGGTTTCATCTGCATTTCCCATTTGACCCAACAAATGATGGTGTTTATGCCTTAATTTAATTATGTGCCTTTGATACTGCATGAGCTTCTCTACGTAGTACACTGGCCGATCCTAGGATAACGACCTTCTTCGTAAGCAGAGCCCTTTCCGCCTCATTAAACTTACTGCCCAACCAACACTTGCTTTGAATTCCTGTCTGAGTATTTTTCTAATAGTTGCCTCTTCTAATGCTTTCATTCGGATACGTTCTACAGAAATTCCAAAACCCTTATGATGATTTTCTAAAACAAATTTAAGAACCGCATCATCTAGGTCAGGGTGACACCCCACTTTTGGTCCACGTAAATATTTCCGTGTGGAATGAGCACATTTCAGCTGCTCCTTCATACCCCTCCAACGCCGTACATTTACTTCGGTGATTCCATAATGTTGTGCAGCTTCACTATTGTTAGTTTGTTTGATGAGATGAACCACTCTTAATCTGAAGTTATAATCATAACTATTACGATGTTCAACAATTTTGTTCCGCTCTACACTTCCTTTTTTTTCTATTTTTACTTTGACCTTGGCCTTTCAGTAATGAAATGAACTAAATTTGAAAATCAAAGTCTTGGAAAGAATACGTGTTAGAACACACAACTCATAATATGCCAAGTGTCGCCATGCTATTTAATATATCAACAACTAGTGAACTCGTAAATTTGTTAAAAAGTATCGCTGTATCGGGTTTGCTGTAGTACTTCATAGCGATATATCGATAGTAACTATTTAATATATTTTTCCGGACGCGTTGTGAAATATTGTGAATGATAAGGTGTTATTGTATTTGCGTGTTTAAAATGTTATGAAAATGCATGGTACATACTAGTCATGACTAGTTACTTCCTCTTTTATATTCCACATTGGTGTTAAAACTATACATTGCGTTAGTTGTAATGTTTAGGTACACCATTTTGTCGACTCTTTTTACAAATGGATCGAGGATATCAACTGCGATTTAGGTGGTTGAACAATAATGGTCGATAGAGTATGGTTAGAAATCAACCAGTGACAATGCGCCACTGTCATTACAGCATTCCTTCTATAAATCACATGAAAGTGTTGGTTGTCTTTTAGGCCTAAAACAGCGTGGAAAACACAATTTACAATTCATTTTTAGCTATAAGATTTTTTTTTATTCGTTCCTTTAACTATTTCAAGTTTTTATTATAATTATTGAAATATGAAAGTGGCCAACATGTCGACCTAGGAATTTGATATTGTTTATGTCATAGCTTAAATTAGTTTGTAAGAGAGGAGATTTAAGAAGCCTCTCAGGTGTCTCTTAGTACCGAACTGGTTGGTTAAACCTTCCAGCACCAGTTAGACTCCTTGATAATCAGGATGTTTGTATCTAACCTAGCTTTATTACTCAGCTCTGCCCGGAATTTTGATTCCGATTAGGTTTGTGACAGTGGCCGAGAGATGTACAGCTGAAACTAAAGTTGTTAATAGCTCGGAAAGGAAACAAAGCAGAGAATTGTAAATAGTTGGCTTTCCACCCTAGGGGTAGCTCTCTAGCCATAGGGATAACGGACACGCCTCTGGAAGCACCTGTGGAGAGGGGGCGAGGGATAAGAGGAGTTGTGTTAAGAGAGAGAGTGGGAGGACTGTGTGGTTCCAAATAAAAAATGGAGGTAAGTTAGTCCCCTTTCACCATTACTATTTGTAATGGTAATAAAAATGGTCATGGTCATGAAAAGTGGCAGGAAAACTTATCAGAGAGGAAAAGAATGGAAGAAATTAAAGGAGAAAAATGGTGGAAGGATAGAGGAAGAGAGGAGAAGTGTTTTTTGGGAAGTTGCATTGCACGTTTCACACTCCCAAATGATGAGTTCTGATAGAATGAAACCTAGGTCGAGGGATTGGGCGGTGACGATCGATTTTCTTAAAGAGGCAGCCAAAACCTTGTTGTCCAGTGAAAGCAATGTAAAGTGTAAATTGTGTTCTTCTTTTAGTTTTGAAAGCCAGATTGTGTCCGTTTCCTTTTATATGTTTTCTATCCACCTATCCTGCACCTTCTTCCAAATGTATTTTCCAAGTTTGAAAATTATTGAAAAAAAAATATTTACAATTCCTTAATTTATTTCCAAATTATTTTTAACCTTTTATATTCCATAGCATGCCACAATTAGTAAAGGCAGTCCATAATAAGAGATAAGTCTATCTAAATAATTTAAGTTACTTTTGAGAACCAAAAGTGAGTGGAGATCACTAAATCCATCTTTTAAAATACGTTTATGGTATTTTAGAAGTGTAAACTGTTGAATAAAATATTTAGTTTTATAAATATTGCCCTGTGATCAAGGAGTTGTGATTTTCAAAAGTTTATTAAGACTTGGAGATAATGTCTACTACCAACTTTCATACATTTTTGTACATCTTATATCAGAAATAACTGACACAGTCACCCATCATGATTCAGACGAAACTGTACAGGATTAGAAATATGTTGAGAAGTGAGCGCTAAGCAATACTAGCCATGGTACCTGTGAGACAAAAGTGATGGATTTTCCAGCACGGCCTGCTCTGGCAGTCCTGCCAACCCGGTGAATATAGTCTTTGCTGTGAGTGGGAATGTCGAAGTTTATCACCACATCCACATGGGGGATATCGAGCCCTCTGCATACAACAACAACAACAACAACAACAATTATTTATCTTAGAGTAAAACATACACTTGCAACAAGTTAATGAGGATTCAATATATAACTGGTGGTCTAATCAATGAATGTGAGGTTTGTTACTCATCATTTGACCGAGACAGTGATGTAATGTTATTGGTCCATTCTTTAATTTGTGTGTAGGGTGTAGTTAAAACACTGCATCATGTTTACATTTTGGATAAGAAATATTTGATATAATGTGGTCAATCTCTGGTTGCAACCTTAAGAGTGATAAAGGTAAAAGTTTCACCTGCTGGCGACATCAGTAGAAATGAGAATGGAGCGGCTTTTGGCTCGAAACTTGGTGAGTGCCCCCAGCCTTTTGTTCTGCGACATCTGTCCATGCAGGGGGACTGCATTGAAGCCCAAATTACGCAATAACAGTGCTGTCCTCATAGTGTTACTGCATGTTGCACAGAAAACCATGAAGGTGTTACCTGCCATCTCGTTTAATACATGGACCAGGTACACATCCTTGACACACAAATATGCAGATACCTTATAACTCTGCTGGTGCATTTATTCTCAAATACACCTTCCTTATTCCTACTTTATTAAACTAAAAATAGCTAGTCCTGATGTTGTGTTTGAAAGCCCTTGAATTTCGGTTTTATCATTAAAGCTAGAAATTAAAATTAGAAAAATGATTCCATTTTTTCATCGCCCCTTTGTTGCAGATGATTCTGCCGGGACCCTCAACAACAACAATACAAGCGATACAGTATGCCTCACAATATTACTGATTTAAATCATAAAACAAATACACTCTCCTACTTGCTTAGAACGACTAACAGGACTGTATCCTATCTTACAACCAGTTATATAACAATATTGACATAAACAAAACAGATTATTCAACAAGGCTGTAAACAAACCATCCTCCTGAAAAGCTATTACACCAGTTTTACATACTTAGTAACATTCAGACCTATCAAGATTCAGTAACACTCTACATCAACCTTGGGAAGTGAGGGGAACAATTTGGAAGTAATGTTGAAAATAAGATAATAATTGAAAACATTATTTATTTAGATCCATTTCTAACATAAGATCATTCTTTCGTTGGGGTATTGGGAACAGTGCCAACCAAATGTAAAACCCAATATTCAAGACGTGATAAAAAACACAATAATGCCAACCATCACAATAATCCTCACTCATTTTATTTGTATCATTATGTTGGCAGTGTTACGTTGATTTTTGTATAAAATAAAGATGTGACTCTAAAACATATATGTTCCATAGCCTTTCACAAAAACTAGAGGGAGAAGTGATGCATAGGAGTTGGGCGTCAGCTCAAGAATACTCCAAAATATATTCCTGGTTAAACTATACCATTTCATGTTGGGGAAAAATGACTATAATTCTGGACAAAATAGATTTACAAATAACTACTTAGGTTTTCCAGCTAACTTAGTACTGCCATCTACATAATACACTACTAACAACAATACTAGATAATGTGCGGGTTGCTATGTTTTAGCTGCAGGCCAGGAACATTCATTTTTAGCTGTGTAACAAGGAATGACCCAAGAGTATAAGATGTTGAGATAAAACCCTCATAGATTTCAAAACTAAAGCAGTCTTTAATGTAAGGATGTGTGTTGACTGACCTTGAACTTGACAGGTATAAACAGGTAAGACTGTTGCAACTTGTCAACAGTTTGATATTTGGTGGACACCTCCACTTTGACAGGGTCCCGCAGTGAAGCTCGTTGAAGCTTCTGGACCTTCTTGGTCATGGTTGCAGAGAAGAGGAACGTCCGCCTCTCTCGCGGGATCACCTTCAGAATCTTGTCCACCTCTACCTCAAAGTCCATGTTGAGGATCCTGTCTGCCTCGTCCATCACCTGAAAACCATCATTATGGCTATACAAAAAGAGCATGCAAGAGTTGGGGTTTGGTTCAAACCAAAGAAAGGTGTGATATCACACAATAGATGAGTGCTAGTGCATTTCCTTAAGACTTATCATTTTTTAATAAGACTAAGCTATAAGTACTAAAGGAATATTAATAATATTGTGTAGGTAGAAAAGGAAGAGGTGAAAAAGCAAGAGAGTTTACAACCAAATTTATCAGAATAAATACTGAAACAATACCACATTTGACAAACCTTTCTGATGGGTCAGAGCCATACTGAGGAGAACTGGCCAATGAGCTATTTTGACAATCAGGCTAAATTCCAATTATTTGATGCCAATCATCAATGCTGATTATTTAATTTTCAATATTATTTGCTATTCCCCCAACTCATGGGCCTACTTGTCAGGAGGACTTAGTGGGATGGGTAGGCAGCAACAAATAATTGGAGGTTGTTTTGATCTTGTTTAGTGGAGGCGACTGAATTGTACTCTCTTCCGATACCTTTGCCCCAAACAGTCCAAATGAAAATCTTTATTTATATCGCCTTTAAAAATTGGAATAATATCTCCAAATTCCTGAATTGTATCTCCTCAGAAGAGACTCTCTTCCGACACTCTATAAACACAAACAACCAAAATGAAAACCCTGAATTATATCTCCTTTAAAAATTGAAGTTATATCTCCGACACCTTGAATTGTATCTCCTTGGAAGAGACTCTCTTCTGACACTCTCCACACAAAGATCCCAAAATGAAAATCCTGAATTGTATCTCTAAGTAGACGACTTTAAGTTTTAATTCTTATGCTCATAAAGAATAAGTAAAGCGGAAACGTTTTATATTGCTTTAGTGTGTCATAAGACTGCTAGATGGCATAACAAGCGACAAACTTTAATTTATGATTAGTACAGCTAATAAATAACAGAGGGCAGCATAGGGTAAAATCAATCAAATCATTGTTTCCACCACTAGCACTAGAATTTTTAAAAATGTTGATTAATCTTGGGGAAATTAACTCATTAAAAAACTTTTTTTCCATAGTGAATTTGGGAGAAGTAAAACTAATGTAAAGATTTGATTTGTCAGCATTCATTGTAAATGTATATTTTGGTTTTAGATATTCACTGACTGTCTGTAATGTTATCTTTTTCAAGATTTAAAAATCAAAACTTTATTTTTATGAGCTTTAAATTAAAAATATATATAAATATTATATAGAGCTCAAAGAAAGAGCTTTAAAATGGTGAAGAACTGATGTTTGTATCTTATTAGGACTCCAAATATTAATATTTCAATACATGCGATTCACAGAAAATTAAACATTTTCCCTAAATTTTAAGGCTCTATAACTTGAAAACGCTTTGACCTAGAAAACTAAAATTTGTTAGATGTTCATAAGTCATCATGATCAATAACTTTGCCAAGTTTCAACTAAATCAAAAAATATAAAGTTCCAAGATTATTCATTTGACATGGAATTAATTACCCTGTGCAAATGTTGTCAGTCACCACCGAAGATAACAGGACAATGGACAGTGGCACTTCTGCACACACGACTAATCGTAGTGATTATGTTTCCAAATTTTAAGAGATTGTGAACAAAACGAGTGTTGTGCTTGGAAACAACCAAAGTTATTCTGTGAGGGGAGGGGAACCATTAAAATATGAAAGGTAATTGATGCAACTCAATCATCACAAATGTGTTATACATTCCTGAACTAAGAAAGAGTATTTTCTGCGAGGGTGTAGTAACTGGAAAAGAAATGAAAATCCGCAAGGAAAATATATATACAGATGTTTACAAATATGGTGAGCTAGTAGCAAATGTAGTCCATGAAACCAACAACCATATCAAATGTTATTCCATATTGTGATACCACATCAAGAAGTAGACCTAAATGTTACTTCAAGTGGTCATCTAGAATTGCGGGACAAGAGACTTGGACACACAAATAAGAAAGCACTGTGTGAAATATTCCCCAAAGGTTTGGTTGAAGGTGTGAATATTAATTACCTCGACGATTTCTTCTGTGAGTCATACCAGTTTGGTAAATGGCAAAGATTACTATTTTCGCCCTCAAAGCATGCCAACGCCAAACCAGCTGACTTAAAGTATACAGTGACATGTATGATCCAATGTCAACACCATCAATTCAGGGTACTAAATATTATGTATTATTTAAAGATGACTGTTCAGGCTTATGTGATGTATTCTTCATCAAACACAAAACAGATGTAGCTGTGTGTATCAAAGATTTACAAAGATAATAAAGAATAATTATGAATACTCTATCAAGATCCTATGGCCTACGCACTGATAATGGGACAGAATACTGTAATCAGGGAAGAAAGATGATGATATATCAAAACATGGAAATGAGTTTGAAACAACGGCACCTTATACCTCTGAGCAAAATGGTAGAGCCGAACGTGACATGAGAACCATAATAGAAAGTGCACGTTCAATGTTATATGCAAAGGATATGCCAACATACTTATGGGCAGAGGCAGTAAACACAGCTGTTTATATTCTAAAGAGAACTCCAAACTCTCAACCACCAAACTCGACGCCCTATGAAATGTGGAGTGGAAAAATGCCTGTGATGTCACATCCTTGGAAGTGAGGCATACATGCATGTACCAAAGGAACTGCGAAACAAACTGGCACCAAAGAGCAAGAAACTCATCCTTGTAGGATATGATGGAAACTCAACCAACTATCAAAACACACAGAAAATCACAGTTTAAAGAAATTACATTTTTAATGAAAATTCAAGTAGTTTCATTCCTCAAAGAAACACTGTAGTCCCAGTAATGATAGAAAACACACATTATTTTCCGATCAAAGAACTCAGCAGGAGAACGTAGGCCCTCAACATCCTGAACAGGATGATGAAGAACCTGGTTACATTGAAGCAAATTATAAGCTGCGATCAAAAGATGTCATCAGGCCTCCCAAACACTATGAAGCTAACCTAGCGGAAATAGATGTACCACAGACCCATGAAGAGTTCTGATGCAGGGCAGTGGACTGCTGCAATCAAAAAAGAACTGAATGCGCTGGAAAAGAACAACACCTGGGCGCTAGTATCATTACCTCCTGGTAAAAATGCTATAGGTTCAAAATGGGTCTTCAAAGTGAAACCTGCCGGAGACAGAAACATTTAATGATATAAATAAAGGCTATTTGTTAAAGGTTTTGCACAGAAAGAAGGAGTTGACTACAATTACACAACACGGCATGACCTTATACGAGTCCTACTCGCTATCGCAGCTCAACACAACTATGAAATCAATCAGTTTAATGTGAAAACCGCATTTTTGTATGGTGAACTCAAGGAGGATATCTACATGTTTCTCCCAGACGGAATCATTGTTGACCAAAACCTTGTCTGCACATTAAGAAAGTCTCTATATGGCCTCAAACAATCAGCACATTGTTGGAATGAAAAGTTTGACGAGTTCCTGAAAATGTTTGGATCCAGCCAAAGTACTGCAGATAAATGTGTTCATCGAGGTAAGTTCAATGAAACAAAAGTTCTACTTGCATTATATGTTGATCATGGGTTAATCATGGCTGAGAACAAAATGGCACTACAACTTGCACTCGATGAACTGAAGACAACTTTTGAAGTCGCAATCAGTGAACCAAATTACTTTGTGGGATTGGAAATTAAATAAAGTAATCTGAATGGATCAATATTTTTACATCAGACCAACTATATCAAACAAATAATCAAAAGTTTCAATCTTGAAGACTCTGAGCCAATCAGTGTGCCTGCTGACCCACACACTCACTTGAGTTCAAATATAGGGGAAAATCAAGAAATAAAAGTACCTTATCGAGAAGCTGTTGGCATCTTAATGTTTGCCGGCCAGACATTATGTACGCAGGTGGAAACGAGAGTAGATTTTTGGCAAACTATGGACCAAGTTATTGGAATGCAGTCAAACATATCTTAAAATACTTGAAAGACACATCCAGCTTTGGCATTGAATTTACAAGGAGAGATAATCCACCCCATTAATTGGCTTCTCAAACTCTTGAATTCATGAACTCTTGACTTTGCGAATAACTTAAACACCTGACACTCCACAGCCAAATACCTCTTTCAAATTAGCATCAGCCCTGTAGTATGGGCTAGTCAACGCCAACGAATGGTCTCCCTTTTCACTACTTAAGTTGAGTACCTTGCTGCATCAACTGCGGCCAAAGAAGTCATCTAGCTGAGACATCTTCTACTTGACATTGGGGAAACAGTGGGAGAGGTCACGGTTCTAGTAGTTGATAATCAGAGTGCAATGAGTCTTGTGCGAAACTCAGAGTTTCACAAAAGAGCTAAGCACATAGGCTTATACGTGAGATGTATAAGAACAATGAAATCTATATCAAACATGTACCCTCTGAAGACCAGTTAGCGGACATACTAACCAAACCTCTTCCGCGTGATTGTTTTCAGACACCCCATGCTGAAATTGGAATGGCAAGACTGAAGCGCCAATATACGCTTCTCATTGAAATTAATAATTATGTATATAAAGTTGTTTATTTATTTATTTGAGAATATAAGTATACTTAAATTGACTGTATTTCTAGCTATTTATGTAACTGTAAACAAGTATTCATTTAGTGGAAGTATCGAAACATGTTTAAAATATCATGATTGTTTATTTAATGTTGTGAGAGCATAACTGTGTGGTGCATGTATACATTCTTCCTATTCTTTCTAACCAACATTCTTGTTGGTGTCATGTGAGAGTTATGTTGTGTACTATAACCGTGTGTGTCTTTTATATAAGTATAGTGTGTTCTACACTTCAATTACAGACTTAACAAATACACACACACTTTTTTAAAAGAATGTCAGTGACAAAATGGTTTACTACATCTCCAGCTGTGGAAAAAATAAATACAACAAACAAAACATTGTTTCAGCCCCTAAAGAAATTATATATTGGTGTTACCAGGAACTTTAGTGCTCGTAAGTTGAATCCTTTGGTGTTCTCAAGGTGGTCAACAAGTCGTCCCGGTGTGGCAATAAGAATGTGTGGCTTCTTGGCAAGTGTGAGGGCCTGCGCCATCATGTCCATACCACCAACAATCACTGCACACTTTACCCCAATGCTTGCTCCTGCACTCGTAAACAAACCATGTTTGGTTATACATACATCTAATAAAGGATTAGAAAATTAATAAGATCAAAATGGTTCTCCTAGAAAATAAACCATATCTATCCTTGTATCAGTACACCATAACCTGTTTACTTGTACAGGCCTGTCTCTGCATGTTTCAAATGTAGTCAATCATCTTTATTGTCTAGAGTTGGTGTGTTTATTTAAATAAGGTAATTTATGGGGGGGGGGGGGGGGAATTAAATAGTTTTTTTATCTTAAATATATTTATTCACAACAATAGTAGCTCAACAAATCTAATATGATCACAACAATAGTAGCTAAACAAATCTACTATGTTTTTAAGTAATTGTGAAAATTCAAAAAACTCAAATAACCCCAAAATACCCGAATTTTCCATGCCTAATCATTGATATTCTTTAAGAACCCTCGTTTAATTTTTTAAGCTATAAAATGAGGGTTAATGTAAAATTCTATTAATAAAATAATCTAAATCAAATATAGACTATACTATCATAGTAATTAATATTATTTAAAAATAAAACAAAATAATCATATATAAATAACATATTAATCATTATAATTATTATCAAAACGTTTTATGTTTATAGGGTGACCTGGCGGTCTAGGGTAAGGTGTCGGACTTCTGTGCTGGGGTCCGAGGTTCAATCCTCGGTCCCGGCACAAATTTATCTGATTACCAAACTCTTCTTTCAACTCTGACAAGACATCTTGTGAATATGGGGAATTCCAGGCCTCTAACGTGGTTTAGATTCCACGTTAAACTGTAGGTCCTCCATTTCATCTCACAATCACCCTACCATTGCACATTAGCGAGCGTAAGTGCGTATAACCCGAACGGGTAGTGAGACGCGGTGCTAATAATAATAATAATAATAATAATAATAATTTATGTTTATAAAATAAATACAAATAGCCTAAAGATTATTTGCAAACACTGAATACAATACAGGAATTGAAGCTAAATTATCACATAAGTCAATTAACAAAATAAACTATAGAGTAAATGATATTTTTAATGACATGACTAAAATATTTAATGCAATTCTCCGGATACTGCTCATTTAACCCTTTGAGGACCAAGAGAAAGGACAAAAAAATGTGCTAAAAGTGCCAAGCTATTTTGCTGAAAAATACAGGATTTTGATTAAATTTTAATAACTTGTTAGTCTTTCAACTTCTTGCACTCAATTTTTTAAATACACTAGCTAACATGCTTGCCAATCTGATGTTATAATTATATATATACTTTTATAATTTTTCAATTTAATAAAAAAATCACTAGCAAAGATATTTTAAAAACATTACTGTTTTATTTAATATTAATTTTTAAGCATTAAAATCTTAGATAACTTGAAATAGAATAAATCACTGAAAAGAACATAAAAAAACTCAGTAATTAACCAAATTTACACCAAAAAAACTAACTTTAGATTGTATGCTAAAATTGGGTTATGCATAGCAGCAGTTTGAGTGACCACAAACTTTAGCAGCATTATAGTAAAATAAAGTCTAAAATAAATAATTGGCTTGGAATCAGAAGGGGAGGGGGAGGGGACTTCAAACTTGGTACTTTTGCATAAATATGAAGAGGTTGGGGTGGATTATTCTGATCTTCAAGATTTATTTCATCCTAATATGAATCACTATTATTCACACTCGTGTTATCAATGTCAGCTGCCACTCCTACTTGTTCTGATCTTTTACTTTCACTAGATTATAATTCCTGTTCAGATTCATTATTTACAAATCAGAATCACTAACAAAGTGATCACTCTCTCTTGAGCTATCAATAAATAGTATTTCTGTGTCTTGAATCACAGCTTTCCTCTTAGTAGCCATGTTTACAAACAAGGCCAAAGATAAAACTCATAAAGTTAGAAAATAATGTTCATGTTCAATATATCGAAACCCTAAGTGCAAAGACAAATATTATTATTATTAGCACCGCGTCTTACTACCCATTCGGGTTATACGCACTTACGCTAATGTGTAATGGTAGGGTGATTGTGAGATGAAATGAAGGACCTACAGTTTAACATGGAATCCGAACCACGGTGGAGGCCTGGCATTCCCCACATTCACAAGTTGTGATTAATACACGTCTTGTCAGAGGTGAAGGAAGGGTTTGGTAATCAGATAAATCTGTGCCGGTACCGAGGATTGAACCCCAGCCGCCAGCACAGAAGTCTGACACCTTACCCCTAGACCACCAGGTCACCCAAAGACAAATAAAAGTAGCTTGAACATAAGATAACGCATTGGAAATAAAATCTACCGTCTGTTGACTTAATACTGAACTAAGAGCTCGAAAACATGAGATCGCTGTGAGCGACCCTGGCAATTTTAGCAGATATTTCGTGCATCGCTCTGAGCGACGTTGGCACTCAAAGGGTTAACAGAACTGTTAAACCTCAACAAACAGTCCAAGTTATTCGTTGGCAAACAAAGTGTTATAAAATTCAATTGCAACCAAAAAATTAGTTTGGAAAAATTGCTACCCCCTTTTTATGTATTATTGCAAAATCAACAATTATTGTTTTTACATATGATAGTCACATGGAGGAGAAACAAGATTAGGAATGAAGTTATCTGGGAAAGAGTGTGGATACATGGAGTACATGAGATAGCAGAGCTGGGAGGAGAAGAAACCAAAAATGTGCAAAAGAGAGAAGAATGGTGGAAGGATAGAGGAAAATGGAGGCATTTTACTGAACCGACCCGGCCAAAGGCTGGTAATGATGTTGATGATGAATCACAGCTCTGTCTGTGACTAATCAGATAATTATAATTCATGTGTAAGTATAGGATAACAGCAAAATCTACAATAAATCTTTCCTATTATTTTGTTTTGTTATTTCTTTACATAAATGTAAGCTTTTATGTCTACACATTTTTTTCTTAACTATATATTTCACATTATTTGATAAATCTATTAATTTTAGTATCTTCCAACATAAATTAATATTAATTAGAATTTCACACCTTTTACCACCATTTCAGTTTCTTTTTTTCTTGTTATTATGATGATTAATATTAAAAAAAAATGTATGATTCACTATCTCCAATGAGTTGATGCTCTTTGGATCTTATACATACTGTATAAAATAGAACATTTTTTACCCTTATATGTACTGATTGTAGATATATTAGGTATTTAATGAAATGATGCTTTAGATGGTGTGCTAATTGAAAGTGTGAGGACTATGTCAGTAGTTGTTGCTGTCCAACCTCTGCTACTGACCAGTGGCAATCCCTGGAGACAAATCTTGACATCTTTAAATCATTGAAAAAGCTCATTTCTAAAAATGTTTGTGTCAATATAAAGTTTTCAAAATAATTAATACAAACAAATAGGGTGCCCAGCAACTAAAAGGACACGTATGAGGAAAGCTTTGAAAGGCATATGGGAAACGAGTGTTAGGTAGTAATGGGGGATTTTAATGCAAAAGTATGAAAATAGAAAGGAGGTTTGAAGGGGTTTAGGGAAAGAGGGATGGAGAGAGAAATGAGGCGTGTAGAAGGCTGTTGGAGTTACGAGCAAAAATAAGTAAAGTGGCAAACAGTTGGTATAACAAGGTGTCTTTCTACCTAACTATAAGTTTGAAATTCCAATATATTTCCAGTATATTTTTTCTATATGAAATCCAGTATATATGAAAGGTACTCAGAGCCAAACAATCCCTATTTCAAAATCATAAAATAATAGAAAGTTATGGTAGGCCTAGATCTGTTATAGTAAACATTTTTACATCAAGAATAAAGTGTAATGACACATATATTCTAGTATATACTAAGGATGGGACCCTAGAACCTACAAGAAATATTCATGGATTCAATACTCAAATCATAATCATTTTTTAAATAGGTACTGATTTGAGTTATTTTTAAAGGTATTAAAATAGTTAAATAGTTTATTGTGGTTAAAAGCAAAATAATGATAAAAAAATCTAAA
>JBCFYV010011164.1:22087386-22114431 GCA_039000515.1 Timema cristinae
TATTTACAGCCATACTAATTTAGACAAACATGAAAATGTATATTTACTTGCATACTCCTAGGAAGCCATAACAAAATGAACGTAAATATACGTTAATACTCACCAAAGGGTTAAAGATAAATCATATTTACTTTATTATTATTATTACTATTGTTCAGTAGCGTCTCATGCCAAAAATTCTTAGGAAAGCTTGAAAGGGGTGTCCCAAGCTTAAAAAAGAAGGTCCCTTTTTTTAAAAAAACATTTCTATGCTTCAACAAGAAGCTATATGAAGGTGTTTTTTTAATAGTTGTGGCTTTAGGCGTTCTTCTGTTCTTTGATTTACATTATTGGTTTATTACTTATTATAGACATATTCTTATAAACTTTAAATTGTTAGCTTTCACTGATACGCATCAAAACAAAAGCACCTGCTACAATAAACTCCATAAAACTCTAAAGCCCAGTATACATGACACAACTTCTTGTACACAAAGTTCTCATATTCAATCCCATCACATCGTTGAAGAAGGAACTTCTCTCCACGAAGGAACGTGTGGCCATAGAGTGTTGGACGTGGTTCTCACCGCCGCGCCGCCGAGGAAAATCCACACCTGTATGTTAGCCATCTACCAATGCAATCAACTAACCTTTCTATTGCTATTCATTATACAATGTCTCTTAAGGATTTTTATTAAGTCCTAATCAAGCAAGCTAGTTTAAACTATAAATGTGTTAATAATACTTTAAGTATATAATTTCCAGTTAACGTTTGTTTGTAATTACCTCACTGTTTTACTTTTAGAATCACCTGACCATAGCCTGGCGTCAGTCCAGCTGTTTTGTAATTGAACATTGATCTTCAAGCTTACAGTATTTGAACTTGTCCGTGTTGCAACAAGACAGAATCAATTTGGAACTTCTAACTTATGTTTAATGTGTGTATATTATTTTTCTGTTATAATAAATCTATTATTGTTATTCTAATTATTTTATCAATCTGGTAGCCCTAACAATAATCACACCCGTGGAGTTGGTGCAGTCTTTGGTGGATTCCTACCACTTTATTACACAAAGGATCTTCTCTTGTAGCTTCCCACAGGTTTTACACAAGCATCTAGGTCTATATGACCTATATAGCAGTTTTTCTTGGTCCTCTCCCTCACTTTGCTTCCAGATATTAGGTACTCTTCCCTGTACCAGGCACTTGTTTACTAGTTAGGCGACATACGAAGCAATCCGACAAACCGCTTGCTGCAGCACCTCAATCTCTATACCATCTGGTCAAGGTACTTTGTTTTTATTCTATGAAGCTATGAACCTCTTGACTTCATCCTGGGTTAATGGATCTACGTCAGTTTCATCATTGTATAAGTCAGTAATTTGTCTTCTTGTTTCTTTATGTTAAGCATCTTCGTCGTCTTGGGTGTCATTAGGGAGAAAAGACTACAGAAGCAGTTACACTGCTTCTTCCCATAAATAAATACAGACATTGATCCCATGGTGATCATTAATTATATTGCTATATTTATTGTGTAGAAGGATAACACCATCTCTCTGCCAGCCTGATCAAAGATAGGCTTGTCAGTACGAAGTAGGCCCATGAAAGTGGTTCTTCTTCAAAAACAAGATGGAAGGATGCAGGGAAGATACTAGTAATTTAATTTCTTGTACACACAAAAATAAAAAGTTATAGTTCTTTTCAACTGGTATCATTATTGATAAGTATTGAAATCAGTTATCCAAACAATCCACTAAATAATCTTTTAGGACCATATATATATATTTATCTAATCTGGTTGTGCTAATTCCTTACTGAGTCTCTTCATGGAGGTTCCAGCAGAAACTGGGTAAAAGTGTCAATGCATTTAAGTTAGGATATTGTTAGTTGTCTCGTCTTTAAAGTACCTGGGAGACTCACTTTGAACAAATGGCTTAGCAACAATCGCATTTATTGATAATTCCCAAGCCGAGCTCAAGGAGGTTCCCGAGATTGACCTAGAAGAGAGGTCCGTGGGAGAGCTTGGAAGAAGGGAGACAGAATAGGGCCCCAAGGACTTGGCAAAATCATCTCAAAGCAGGTGTTCCCACCTTGGTCAATATAGGTGTGACCAATGTTGGGGTAGTATTATCAATGTTGTCTCGAGTGAACAATTGGATAATTTATATTTCAAGTCTGTAATATCGGTGGTTGAGGGAGTATGTAATTATTGTGAGCCTGGGTTAAGGAATCTTACCTTCCGACTGGAGTTTTCTCTCCACCTTTCACTTCAGACAAGTGGAGTGCAAACAAACCCTTGCAATTAACGCCGAGCTTAGGTGACTCACAGGGAGTATCGTCAGTAAGAGTGTGTAAAGAATGATTTTTTTTAATTTTGAATAGTTAATAAAATTTTGGTAAAACTTGGTATTACTTACTGGTATAATTTTTTTTAAATATAGTTGACAAAATTTTGAATAGTCATGTGAAAGATATTCTTACTGATATTCAAAACTTCCATTGAAAAAAAAAAAAAAAAAAAACCAAGACAAAAATATGAATAAACGAGATTAGGGCTGGGTCGATAAGCCCCTTTGTAGGTATTACCGATGCCAATATTGCCGGTAACCGATGCAGATTTAGTGTTTTTTCTTTCTTTTAATATTACAAAAGCAAAGCAATACTGATTCTGAAAATTGAAAAATGACACCTGGACACAGGAATCGAACTCGGGACATTTGGCTTAGTACGCCAATGCTCTTACCACTGAACTATCCAGGAATCGTCCCGTGCACAGGATCATTCTTCACTCATATTTTAAGGCAGAGTCTATGATGGATGTGGGGAAATTGTACAAGTGGCAGTAATAAGCCAACTACCGAGTTGAAGGTGGCTGTGTTATCTGATAGCTTGTGATCTTAATAAATTCACACATTTGTAGCCGACGATTTCTGCACATCGGTCATAGACTCTGCCTTAAAATATTAGTGAAGAATGACTTTGTGCACGGGACGAGTCCTGGATAGTTCAGTAGTTAGAGCATTGGCGTACTAAGCCAAAGGTCCCAGGTTCGATTCCCGTGTCCAAGTGTCATTTTTCCCTTTTCAGAATATGATATCTAGATGGAGTAATCCTCACTAAAAAGCATAAATAATAGCAATGGCTATTTGATTCAAAAGTAACACTACTCAAAAACAAGAATTATCTGATTTTGCCACTTTACTTTCCATAATAGTAGTAGGTTTGTTGAATCAAAGTTTAAATTAAAGTTTTAAATGTTAAAGTTGGTTAGATATTTAGTTTTATTGTTAGGGCTACTGCAATGTCATAATAAACAATGTACATAATTACAAATAAATTAAAATACCAATACCAAAGATTAAGTAAAAAAAAGGCACAAACTTAATATTGTACACATAAGGAAGACCACTTATACATAAGAAAATAAATTACCCTGTCATAATAAACAAGAACATTCATTGTCATAAATAATATATTCAAATTTAAAGTAAGCCACTAAATGAAAAATAAATCAGGAAATACATGAATATACCTATTTTGTTTTAAAATTAATTAGTCCACCTACAGATAAAGCAAGAAAATAATTAAAGTTTGCTTCGAAAATAAGCGGACAGAAGAATTAGGCTAAGAAGTCATTACCAGGTTTACCAACACTGAAAAAATGCCACAAAAGGCATTTCTAGGTATGTTTTTATTGAAGTACAAATAAAAATATTCCCAATCAATGGAAAGTTTTGTCTTTGCTGTTTGTTAAATTAAAAGGTCTCAATTAAATTATCAATATATTAATTATCAGTTAAATGACAAAATAACTATTTACAACAGCAATAAATTAGTACGTCGGCATTACGCTTGAATGCGCTCTAAGAACTTATCTCAGGAAGTGCTCAGTGAGTGATCAATCAAGCAGATCTTGGAGCGCTCAGTAATCGGCATGCAGCCGATGTCACACACCATGAAGAAAAGAAAACAGATGATTACTGAGCGCAGTTCTGTGCAACTATCCCTAGAGTACGCAATAGCACCATAATGATATGTTATCTTGGACATATTTATTGTTTTTGCTGTGTGAATAAGTTCTTATTATGTAAATACAATATAGGTTAGTTAATTCAGCCAATGAAAAAAATAGGGGGAATATAAATAACTCAAATCCAAAACTAAAATTATTTAAATAAAAAGCCAAATTCTGTGCGCATGTGCGAGCCTCAGCTCATACTGAAAGATGTAGGTAATATTTCATATTCAAATCATTTTAAAATATTTCTATTTCTAAAACAAGCTCCTTACCGTCTTGGCAATGCGCTGTGCCTCAGCCACTCTCTCCTGTAGGATCATCACCTCGGCTTCTTGCGTCACATATAGGGGTAGTTTCTTGCCAATCAGGTGTTCTATCCTCTGATACAGTTCCACATCATACTGTCAACATTACAACACAACCATACATAAGACGCCAACATTAAAAATAATAATTTAACATTAGAAATAACATAGCTTATACATAACCAAAATTAAAATGTATTAAGAAAAAAACTGTGTGTAGCCTATAGGAAGTTTAGTCAATACTTGTTTCAAAGAGGGGTGAACAGGATCCCGAACCCTCGGAAAAAATGTCTGGAATTTATCCATTCACATGGGTTGAGTGAGACGAAAAGACCCTTTTCCAGCAAGGGTTCATGCGGTAAATAAAGCCTGCTCATTGTTCCAGCAGGTACTACTGGCTCAATCTCTACTTTAGACAGTCATATTCTTTGTTCTGTAGCAAACTTGGAGAGGTATTTTGCTGCCTTTGTTGAGACAAACAAGTTGGGATGCTTATGAGTCAATGTGTTGTGTATATCAACAGTGATTTGTTAGGTTTAGCAAATGAGAGAGCTTGAAAGGTGGTAACTTCCTGCCATCTGCCAACACTGCCAGCATGATTGTAACACGTAGCTTCTCATTTCCAGATGTTTTGAAAATAACTGATTTAGAACCCTTTCCAGCAACTGTTCTATTAGCAGGCATGTCAAAATATACCGAGGTTTAATCTGCATTTCCCATTTGACCCAACAAATGATGGTGTTTATGCCTTAATTTAATTATGTGCCTTTGATACTGCATGAGCTTCTCTACGTAGTACACTGGCAGTCCTAGGATAACGACGTTCTTCTTCGTAAGCAGAGCCCTTTACGCCTCATGAATCTTACTGCCCAACCAACACTTGCTTTGAATCCCTGTCTGGGTATTTTTCTAATAGTTGCCTCTTCCAATGCTTTTATTCGGATACTTTCTACAGAAATTCCAAAACCCTTATGATGATTTTCTAAAACAAATTTAAGAACCGCATCATCTAGGTCAGGGTGACGCCCCACATTTGGTCCACGTAAAGATTTCCTTGTGGAATGAGCACATTTCAGCGCTCCTTCATACCCCTCCAACGCCATACATTTACTTCGGTGATTCCATAATGTCGTGCAGCTTCACGTTTTTAGTTTGTTCAGTGAGATAAACCACTCTTAATCTGAAGTTATAATCACAACTATTACGATGTTCAACAATTTTGTTCCGCTCTACACTTCCTTTTTTTCTATATTTACTTTGACCTTGGCCTTTCTGCAATGAAATAAACTAAATTTGAAAATTAAAGTCTTGGAAAGAATAGTTTTAGAACACACAACTCATAATATGCTAAGTGTCGCCATGCTAATTTATCGACAACTAGTGAAGTCGTAAATTTGTTAAAAAGGATCGCTGTATCGGGTTTGCTGTAATACTTCATAGCGATATATCGATAGTAACTATTTGATATATTTTTCCGGACGCGTTGTGAAATATTGTGAATGATAAGGTGTTATTGTATTTGCGTGTTTGGAATGTTATGAAAATGCATGGTACATACTAGTCATGACTAGTTACTTCCTCTTTTATATTCCACATTGGTGTTAAAGCTATACATTGTGTTAGTTGTAATGTTTAGGTACGCCATTTTGTCGACTCTTTTTACAAATGGATCGAGGATATCAACTGCGATTTAGGTGGTGGAACAATAATGGTCGATAGAGTATGGTTAGAAATTAACCAGTGACAATGCGCCACTGTCATTACAGCATTCCTTCTATAAATCACATGAAAGTGTTGGTTGTCTTTTAGGCCTAAAACAGTGTGGAAAACACAATTTACAATTAATTTTTAGCTATAAGATTTTTTTTTATTCGTTCCTTTAACTATTTCAAGTTTTTATTATAATTATTGAAATATGAAAGTGGCCAACATGTCGACCTAGGAATTTGATATTGTTTATGTCATAGCTTAAATTAGTTTGTAAGAGAGGAGATTTAAGAAGCCTCTCGGGTGTCTCTTAGTACCGAACTGGTTGGTTAAACCTTCCAGCACCAGTTAGACTCCTTGATAATCAGGATGTTTGTATCTAACCTAGCTTTATTACTCAGCTTTGCCCGGAATTTTGATTCCGATTAGGTTTGTGACAGTGGCCGAGAGATGTACAGCTGACACTAAAGTTGTTAATAGCTCGGAAAGGAAACAAAGCAAAGAATTGTAAATAGTTGGCTTTCCACCCTAGGGGCAGCTCTCTAGCCATAGGGATAACGAACACGCCTCTGGAAGCACCTGTGGAGAGGGGGCGAGGGATAAGAGGAGTTGTGTTAAGAGAGAGAAATAAAAAATGGAGGTAAGTTAGTCCCCTTTCACCATTACTATTTGTAATGGTAATAAAAATGGTCATGGTCATGAAAAGTGGCAGGAAAACTTTGACTCAAGAGAGGAAAAGAATGGAAGAAATTAAAGGAGAAAAATGGTGGAAGGATAGAGGAAGAGAGAAGTGTTTTTGGTTTCTTCTTTTGGGAAGTTGCATTGCACGTTTCACACTCCCAAATGATGAGTTCTGATAGAATGAAACCTAGGTCGAGGGATTGGGCGGTGACGATCAATTTTCTTAAAGAGGCAGCCAAAACCTTGTTGTCCAGTGAAAGCAATGTAAAGTGTAAATTGTGTTCTTCTTTTAGTTTTGAAAGTCATATTGTGTCCGTTTCCTTTTATATGTTTTCTATCCACCTATCCTGCACCTTCTTCCAAATGTATTTTCCAAGTTTGAAAATTATTGAAAAAAAAATATTTACAATTCCTTAATTTATTTCCAAATTATTTTTAACCTTTTATATTCCATAGCATGCCACAATTAGTAAAGGCAGTCCATAATAAGAGATAAGTCTATCTAAATAATTTAAGTTACTTTTGAGAACCAAAAGTGAGTGGAGATCACTAAATCCATCTTTTAAAATACGTTTATGGTATTTTAGAAGTGTAAACTGTTGAATAAAATATTTAGTTTTATAAATATTGCCCTGTGATCAAGGAGTTGTGATTTTCAAAAGTTTATTAAGACTTGGAGATAATGTCTACTACCAACTTTCATACATTTTTGTACATCTTATATCAGAAATAACTGACACAGTCACCCATCATGATTCAGACGAAACTGTACAGATTAGAAATATGTTGAGAAGTGAGCGTCAGCAATACTAGCCATGGTACCTGTGAGACAAAAGTGATAGATTTTCCAGCACGGCCTGCTCTGGCAGTCCTGCCAACCCGGTGAATATAGTCTTTGCTGTGAGTGGGAATGTCGAAGTTTATCACCACATCCACATGGGGGATATCGAGCCCTCTGCATACAACAACAACAACAACAACAATTATTTATCTTAGAGTAAAACATACACTTGCAACAAGTTAATGAGGATTCAATATATAACTGGTGGTCTAATCAATGAATGTGAGGTTTGTTACTCATCATTTGACCGAGACAGTGATGTAATGTTATTGGTCCATTCTTTAATTTGTGTGTAGGGTGTAGTTAAAACACTGCATCATGTTTACATTTTGGATAAGAAATATTTGATATAATGTGGTCAATCTCTGGTTGCAACCTTAAGAGTGATAAAGGTAAAAGTTTCACCTGCTGGCGACATCAGTAGAAATGAGAATGGAGCGGCTTTTGGCTCGAAACTTGGTGAGTGCCCCCAGCCTTTTGTTCTGCGACATCTGTCCATGCAGGGGGACTGCATTGAAGCCCAAATTACGCAATAACAGTGCTGTCCTCATAGTGTTACTGCATGTTGCACAGAAAACCATGAAGGTGTTACCTGCCATCTCGTTTAATACATGGACCAGGTACACATCCTTGACACACAAATATGCAGATACCTTATAACTCTGCTGGTGCATTTATTCTCAAATACACCTTCCTTATTCCTACTTTATTAAACTAAAAATAGCTAGTCCTGATGTTGTGTTTGAAAGCCCTTGAATTTCGGTTTTATCATTAAAGCTAGAAATTAAAATTAGAAAAATGATTCCATTTTTTCATCGCCCCTTTGTTGCAGATGATTCTGCCGGGACCCTCAACAACAACAATACAAGCGATACAGTATGCCTCACAATATTACTGATTTAAATCATAAAACAAATACACTCTCCTACTTGCTTAGAACGACTAACAGGACTGTATCCTATCTTACAACCATTATATAACAATAGTGACATAAACAAAACAGATTATTCAACAAGGCTGTAAACAAACCATCCTCCTGAAAAGCTATTACACCAGTTTTACATACTTAGTAACATTCAGACCTATCAAGATTCAGTAACACTCTACATCAACCTTGGGAAGTGAGGGGAACAATTTGGAAGTAATGTTGAAAATAAGATAATAATTGAAAACATTATTTATTTAGATCCATTTCTAACATAAGATCATTCTTTCGTTGGGGTATTGGGAACAGTGCCAACCAAATGTAAAACCCAATATTCAAGACGTGATAAAAAACACAATAATGCCAACCATCACAATAATCCTCACTCATTTTATTTGTATCATTATGTTGGCAGTGTTACGTTGATTTTTGTATAAAATAAAGATGTGACTCTAAAACATATATGTTCCATAGCCTTTCACAAAAACTAGAGGGAGAAGTGATGCATAGGAGTTGGGCGTCAGCTCAAGAATGCTCCACAATATATTCCTGGTTAAACTATACCATTTCATGTTGGGGAAAAATGACTATAATTCTGGACAAAATAGATTTACAAATAACTACTTAGGTTTTCCAGCTAACTTAGTACTGCCATCTACATAATACACTACTAACAACAATACTAGATAATGTGCGGGTTGCTATGTTTTAGCTGCAGGCCAGGAACATTCATTTTTAGCTGTGTAACAAGGAATGACCCAAGAGTATAAGATGTTGAGATAAAACCCTCAAAGATTTCAAAACTAAAGCAGTCTTTAATGTAAGGATGTGTGTTGGCTGACCTTGAACTTGACAGGTATAAACAGGTAAGACTGTTGCAACTTGTCAACAGTTTGATATTTGGTGGACACCTCCACTTTGACAGGGTCCCGCAGGGAAGCTCGTTGAAGCTTCTGGACCTTCTTGGTCATGGTTGCAGAGAAGAGGAACGTCCGCCTCTCTCGCGGGATCACCTTCAGAATCTTGTCCACCTCTACCTCAAAGTCCATGTTGAGGATCCTGTCTGCCTCGTCCATCACCTGAAAACCATCATTATGGCTATACAAAAAGAGCATGCAAGAGTTGGGGTTTGGTTCAAACCAAAGAAAGGTGTGATATCACACAATAGATGAGTGCTAGTGCATTTCCTTAAGACTTATCATTATTTAATAAGACTAAGCTATGAGTACTAAAGGAATATTAATAATATTGTGTAGGTAGAAAAGGAAGAGGTGAAAAAGCAAGAGAGTTTACAACCAAATTTATTAGAATAAATACTGAAACAATACCACATTTGACAAACCTTTCTGATGGGTCAGAGCCATACTGAGGAGAACTGGCCAATGAGCTATTTTGACAATCAGGCTAAATTCCAATTATTTGATGCCAATCATCAATGCTGATTATTTAATTTTCAATATTATTTGCTATTCCCCCAACTCATGGGCCTACTTGTCAGGAGGACTTAGTGGGATGGGTAGGCAGCAACAAATAATTGGAGGTTGTTTTGATCTTGTTTAGTGGAGGCGACTGAATTGTACTCTCTTCCGATACCTTTGCCCCAAACAGTCCAAATGAAAATCTTTATTTATATCGCCTTTAAAAATTGGAATAATATCTCCAAATTCCTGAATTGTATCTCCTCAGAAGAGACTCTCTTCCGACACTCTATAAACACAAACAACCAAAATGAAAACCCTGAATTATATCTCCTTTAAAAATTGAAGTTATATCTCCGACACCTTGAATTGTATCTCCTTGGAAGAGACTCTCTTCTGACACTCTCCACACAAAGATCCCAAAATGAAAATCCTGAATTGTATCTCTAAGTAGAGACTTTAAGTTTTAATTCTTATGCTCATAAAGAATAAGTAAAGCGGAAACGTTTTATATTGCTTTAGTGTGTCATAAGACTGCTAGATGGCATAACAAGCGACAAACTTTAATTTATGATTAGTACAGCTAATAAATAACAGAGGGCAGCATAGGGTAAAATCAATCAAATCATTGTTTCCACCACTAGCACTAGAATTTTTAAAAATGTTGATTAATTTTTGGGGAAATTAACTCATTAAAAAACTTTTTTTCCATAGTGAATTTGGGGAGAAGTAAAACTAATGTAAAGATTTGATTTGTCAGCATTCATTGTAAATGTATATTTTGGTTTTAGATATTCACTGACTGTCTGTAATGTTATCTTTTTCAAGATTTAAAAATCAAAACTTTATTTTTATGAGCTTTAAATTAAAAATATATATAAATATTATATAGAGCTCAAAGAAAGAGCTTTAAAATGGTGAAGAACTGATGTTTGTATCTTATTAGGACTCCAAATATTAATATTTCAATACATGCGATTCACAGAAAATTAAACATTTTCCCTAAATTTTAAGGCTCTATAACTTGAAAACGCTTTGACCTAGAAAACTAAAATTTGTTAGATGTTCATAAGTCATCATGATCAATAACTTTGCCAAGTTTCAACTAAATCAAAAAATATAAAGTTCCAAGATTATTCATTTGACATGGAATTAATTACCCTGTGCAAATGTTGTCAGTCACCACCGAAGATAACAGGACAATGGACAGTGGCACTTCTGCACACACGACTAATCGTAGTGATTATGTTTCCAAATTTTAAAAGATTGTGAACAAAATGAGTGTTGTGCTTGGGCAAACAACCAAGTTATTCTGTGAGGGAGGGGGAACCATTAAAATAATGAGAAGGTAATTGATGCAACTCAATCATCACAAATGTGTTATACATCCTGAACTAAAAAGAGTATTTTCTGCGAGGGTGTAGTAACTGGAAAAGAAATGAAAATCCCAAGGAAATATATATACAGAATGTTTACAAATATGGTGAGCTAGTAGCAAATGTAGTCCATGAAACCAACAACCATATCAATGTTATTCCATATTGTGATACCACATCAAGAAGTAGACCTAAATGTTACTTCAAGTGGTCATCTAGAATTGCGGGACAAGAGACTTGGACACACAAATAAGAAAGCACTGTGTGAAATATTCCCCAAAGGTTTGGTTGAAGGTGTGAATATTAATTACCTCGACGATTTCTTCTGTGAGTCATACCAGTTGGTAAATGGCAAAGATTACTATTTTCGCCCTCAAAGCACTGCCAACGCCAAACCAGCTGACTTAAAGTATACAGTGACATGTATGATCCAATGTCAACACCATCAATTCAGGGTACTAAATATTATGTATTATTTAAAGATGACTGTTCAGGCTTATGTGATGTATTCTTCATCAAACACAAAACAGATGTAGCTGTGTGTATCAAAGATTTACAAAGATAATAAAGAATAATTATGAATACTCTATCAAGATCCTATGGCCTACGCACTGATAATGGGACAGAATACTGTAATCAGGGAAGAAAGATGATGATATATCAAAACATGGAAATGAGTTTGAAACAACGGCACCTTATACCTCTGAGCAAAATGGTAGAGCCGAACGTGACATGAGAACATAATAGAAAGTGCACGTTCAATGTTATATGCAAAGGATATGCCAACATACTTATGGGCAGAGGCAGTAAACACAGCTGTTTATATTCTAAAGAGAACTCCAAACTCTCAACCACCAAACTCGACGCCCTATGAAATGTGGAGTGGAAAAATGCCTGTGATGTCACATCCTTGGAAGTGAGGCATACATGCATTTACCAAAGGAACTGCGAAACAAACTGGCAACCATCTTGTAGGATATGATGGAAACTCAACCAACTATCAAAACACACAGAAAATCACAGTTTAAAGAAATTACATTTTTAACGAAAATTCAAGTAGTTTCATTCCTCAAAGAAACACTGCAGTCCCAGTAATGATAGAAAACACACATTATTTTCCGATCAAAGAACTCAGCAGGAGAACGTAGGCCCTCAACATCCTGAACAGGATGATGAAGAACCTGGTTACATTGAAGCAAATTATAAACTGCGATCAAAAGATGTAATCAGGCCTCCCAAACACTATGAAGCTAACCTAGCGGAAATAGATGTACCACAGACCATAAGAGTTCTGATGCAGGGCAGTGGACTGCTGCAATCAAAAAAGAACTGAATGCGCTGGAAAAGAACAACACCTGGGCGCTAGTATCATTACCTCCTGGTAAAAATGCTATAGGTTCAAAATGGGTCTTCAAAGTGAAACCTGCCGGAGACAGAAACATTTAATGATATAAATAAAGGCTATTGTTAAAGGTTTTGCACAGAAAGAAGGAGTTGACTACAATTACACAACACGGCATGACCTTATACGAGTCCTACTCGCTATCGCAGCTCAACACAACTATGAAATCAATCAGTTTAATGTGAAAACCGCATTTTTGTATGGTGAACTCAAGGAGGATATCTACATGTTTCTCCCAGACGAATCATTGTTGACCAAAACCTTGTCTGCACATTAAGAAAGTCTCTATATGGCCTCAAACAATCAGCACATTGTTGGAATGAAAAGTTTGACGAGTTCCTGAAAATGTTTGGATCCAGCCAAAGTACTGCAGATAAATGTGTTCATCGAGGTAAGTTCAATGAAACAAAAGTTCTACTTGCATTATATGTTGATCATGGGTTAATCATGGCTGAGAACAAAATGGCACTACAACTTGCACTCGATGAACTGAAGACAACTTTTGAAGTCGCAATCAGTGAACCAAATTACTTTGTGGGATTGGAAATTAAATAAAGTAATCTGAATGGATCAATATTTTTACATCAGACCAACTATATCAAACAAATAATCAAAAGTTTCAATCTTGAAGACTCTGAGCCAATCAGTGTGCCTGCTGACCACACACTCACTTGAGTTCAAATATAGGGGAAAATCAAGAAATAAAAGTACCTTATCGAGAAGCTGTTGGCATCTTAATGTTTGCCGGCCAGACATTATGTACGCAGGTGGAAACGAGAGTAGATTTTTGGCAAACTATGGACCAAGTTATTGGAATGCAGTCAAACATATCTTAAAATACTTGAAAGACACATCCAGCTTTGGCATTGAATTTACAAGGAGAGATAATCCACCCCATTAATTGGCTTCTCAAACTCTTGAATTCATGAACTCTTGACTTTGCGAATAACTTAAACACCTGACACTCCACAGCCAAATACCTCTTTCAAATTAGCATCAGCCCTGTAGTATGGGCTAGTCAACGCCAACGAATGGTCTCCCTTTCACTACTTAAGTTGAGTACCTTGCTGCATCAACTGCGGCCAAAGAAGTCATCTAGCTGAGACATCTTCTACTTGACATTGGGGAAACAGTGGGAGAGGTCACGGTTCTAGTAGTTGATAATCAGAGTGCAATGAGTCTTGTGCGAAACTCAGAGTTTCACAAAAGAGCTAAGCACATAGGCTTATACGTGAGATGTATAAGAACAATGAAATCTATATCAAACATGTACCCTCTGAAGACCAGTTAGCGGACATACTAACCAAACCTCTTCCGCGTGATTGTTTTCAGACACCCCATGCTGAAATTGGAATGGCAAGACTGAAGCGCCAATATACGCTTCTCATTGAAATTAATAATTATGTATATAAAGTTGTTTATTTATTTATTTGAGAATATAAGTATACTTAAATTGACTGTATTTCTAGCTATTTATGTAACTGTAAACAAGTATTCATTTAGTGGAAGTATCGAAACATGTTTAAAATATCATGATTGTTTATTTAATGTTGTGAGAGCATAACTGTGTGGTGCATGTATACATTCTTCCTATTCTTTCTAACCAACATTCTTGTTGGTGTCATGTGAGAGTTATGTTGTGTACTATAACCGTGTGTGTCTTTTATATAAGTATAGTGTGTTCTACACTTCAATTACAGACTTAACAAATACACACACACTTTTTTAAAAGAATGTCAGTGACAAAATGGTTTACTACATCTCCAGCTGTGGAAAAAATAAATACAACAAACAAAACATTGTTTCAGCCCCTAAAGAAATTATATATTGGTGTTACCAGGAACTTTAGTGCTCGTAAGTTGAATCCTTTGGTGTTCTCAAGGTGGTCAACAAGTCGTCCCGGTGTGGCAATAAGAATGTGTGGCTTCTTGGCAAGTGTGAGGGCCTGCGCCATCATGTCCATACCACCAACAATCACTGCACACTTTACCCCAATGCTTGCTCCTGCACTCGTAAACAAACCATGTTTGGTTATACATACATCTAATAAAGGATTAGAAAATTAATAAGATCAAAATGGTTCTCCTAGAAAATAAACCATATCTATCCTTGTATCAGTACACCATAACCTGTTTACTTGTACAGGCCTGTCTCTGCATGTTTCAAATGTAGTCAATCATCTTTATTGTCTAGAGTTGGTGTGTTTATTTAAATAAGGTAATTTATGGGTGGGGGGGGGGAATTAAATAGTTTTTTATCTTAAATATATTTATTCACAACAATAGTAGCTCAACAAATCTAATATGATCACAACAATAGTAGCTAAACAAATCTACTATGTTTTTAAGTAATTGTGAAAATTCAAAAAACTCAAATAACCCCAAAATA
The DNA here is from genome assembly GCA_039000515.1 of Timema cristinae. Lineage (NCBI taxonomy): Eukaryota > Metazoa > Arthropoda > Insecta > Phasmatodea > Timematidae > Timema > Timema cristinae. Next base: position 22,102,428 of record JBCFYV010011164.1, read on the forward strand.
CCCGAATTTTCCATGCCTAATCATTGATATTCTTTAAGAACCACTCGTTTAATTTTTTAAGCTATAAAATGAGGGTTAATGTAAAATTCTATTAATAAAATAATCTAAATCAAATATAGACTATACTATCATAGTAATTAATATTATTTAAAAATAAAACAAAATAATCATATATAAATAACATATTAATCATTATAATTATTATCAAAACGTTTTATGTTTATAGGGTGACCTGGCGGTCTAGGGGTAAGGTGTCGGACTTCTGTGCTGGGGTCCGAGGTTCAATCCTCGGTCCCGGCACAAATTTATCTGATTACCAAACTCTTCTTTCAACTCTGACAAGACATCTTGTGAATATGGGGAATTCCAGGCCTCTAACGTGGTTTAGATTCCACGTTAAACTGTAGGTCCTCCATTTCATCTCACAATCACCCTACCATTGCACATTAGCGAGCGTAAGTGCGTATAACCCGAACGGGTAGTGAGACGCGGTGCTAATAATAATAATAATATATAATAATAATAATATTTATGTTTATAAAATAAATACAAATAGCCTAAAGATTATTTGCAAACACTGAATACAATACAGGAATTGAAGCTAAATTATCACATAAGTCAATTAACAAAATAAACTATAGAGTAAATGATATTTTTAATGACATGACTAAAATATTTAATGCAATTCTCCGGGATACTGCTCATTTAACCCTTTGAGGACCAAGAGAAAGGACAAAAAAATGTGCTAAAAGTGCCAAGCTATTTTGCTGAAAAATACAGGATTTTGATTAAATTTTAATAACTTGTTAGTCTTTCAACTTCTTGCACTCAATTTTTTAAATACACTAGCTAACATGCTTGCCAATCTGATGTTATAATTATATATATACTTTTATAATTTTTCAATTTAATAAAAAAATCACTAGCAAAGATATTTTAAAAACATTACTGTTTTATTTAATATTAATTTTTAAGCATTAAAATCTTAGATAACTTGAAATAGAATAAATCACTGAAAAGAACATAAAAAACTCAGTAATTAACCAAATTTACACCAAAAAAACTAACTTTAGATTGTATGCTAAATTGGGTTATGCATAGCAGCAGTTTGAGTGACCACAAACTTTAGCAGCATTATAGTAAAATAAAGTCTAAAATAAATAATTGGCTTGGAATCAGAAGGGGAGGGGGAGGGGACTTCAAACTTGGTACTTTTGCATAAATATGAAGAGGTTGGGGTGGATTATTCTGATCTTCAAGATTTATTTCATCCTAATATGAATCACTATTATTCACACTCGTGTTATCAATGTCAGCTGCCACTCCTACTTGTTCTGATCTTTTACTTTCACTAGATTATAATTCCTGTTCAGATTCATTATTTACAAAATCAGAATCACTAACAAAGTGATCACTCTCTCTTGAGCTATCAATAAATAGTATTTCTGTGTCTTGAATCACAGCTTTCCTCTTAGTAGCCATGTTTACAAACAAGGCCAAAGATAAAACTCATAAAGTTAGAAAATAATGTTCATGTTCAATATATCGAAACCCTAAGTGCAAAGACAAATATTATTATTATTAGCACCGCGTCTTACTACCCATTCGGGTTATACGCACTTACGCTAATGTGTAATGGTAGGGTGATTGTGAGATGAAATGAAGGACCTACAGTTTAACATGGAATCCGAACCACGGTGGAGGCCTGGCATTCCCCACATTCACAAGTTGTGATTAATACACGTCTTGTCAGAGGTGAAGGAAGGGTTTGGTAATCAGATAAATCTGTGCCGGTACCGAGGATTGAACCCAGCCGCCAGCACAGAAGTCTGACACCTTACCCCTAGACCACCAGGTCACCCAAAGACAAATAAAAGTAGCTTGAACATAAGATAACGCATTGGAAATAAAATCTACCGTCTGTTGACTTAATACTGAACTAAGAGCTCGAAAACATGAGATCGCTGTGAGCGACCCTGGCAATTTTAGCAGATATTTCGTGCATCGCTCTGAGCGACGTTGGCACTCAAAGGGTTAACAGAACTGTTAAACCTCAACAAACAGTCCAAGTTATTCGTTGGCAAACAAAGTGTTATAAAATTCAATTGCAACCAAAAAATTAGTTTGGAAAATTGCTACCCCTTTTTATGTATTATTGCAAAATCAACAATTATTGTTTTTACATATGATAGTCACATGGAGGAGAAACAAGATTAGGAATGAAGTTATCTGGGAAAGAGTGTGGATACATGGAGTACATGAGATAGCAGAGCTGGGAGGAGAAGAAACCAAAAATGTGCAAAAGAGAGAAGAAGAATGGTGGAAGGATAGAGGAAAATGGAGGCATTTTACTGAACCGACCCGGCCAAAGGCTGGTAATGATGTTGATGATGAATCACAGCTCTGTCTGTGACTAATCAGATAATTATAATTCATGTGTAAGTATAGGATAACAGCAAAATCTACAATAAATCTTTCCTATTATTTTGTTTTGTTATTTCTTTACATAAATGTAAGCTTTTATGTCTACACATTTTTTTCTTAACTATATATTTCACATTATTTGATAAATCTATTAATTTTAGTATCTTCCAACATAAATTAATATTAATTAGAATTTCACACCTTTTACCACCATTTCAGTTTCTTTTTTTCTTGTTATTATGATGATTAATATTAAAAAATATGTATGATTCACTATCCTCCAATGAGTTGATGCTCTTTGGATCTTATACATACTGTATAAAATAGAACATTTTTTACCCTTATATGTACGTTTGTAGATATATTAGGTATTTAATGAGAATGATGCTTTAGATGGTGTTGCTAATTGAAAGTGTGAGGACTATGTCAGTAGTTGTTGCTGTCCAACCTCTGCTACTGACCAGTGGCAATCCCTTGGAGACAAATCTTGACATCTTTAAATCATTGAAAAAGCTCATTTCTAAAAATGTTTGTGTCAATATAAAGTTTTCAAAATATATTAATACAAACAAATAGGGTGCCCAGCAGACTAAAAGGACACGTATGAGGAAAGCTTTGAAAGGCATATGGGAAACGAGTGTTAGGTAGTAATGGGGGATTTTAATGCAAAAGTATGAAAATAGAAAGGAGGGTTTGAAGGGGTGTTAGGGAAAGAGGGATGGAGAGAGAAATGAGGCGTGTAGAAGGCTGTTGGAGTTACGAGCAAGAAATAAAGTAAAGTGGCAAACAGTTGGTATAACAAGGTGTCTTTCTACCTAACTATAGTTTTGAAATTCCAATATATTTCCAGTATATTTTTTTCTATGAAATCCAGTATATATGAAAGGTACTCAGAGCCAAACAATCCCTATTTCAAAATCATAAAATAATAGAAAGTTATGGTAGGCCTAGATCTGTTATAGTAAACATTTTTACATCAAGAATAAAGTGTAATGACACATATATTCTAGTATATACTAAGGATGGGACCCTAGAACCTACAAGAAATATTCATGGATTCAATACTCAAATCATAATCATTTTTTAAATAGGTACTGAGTTTGAGTTATTTTTAAAGGTATTAAAATAGTTAAATAGTTTATTGTGGTTAAAAGCAAAATAATGATAGAAAAAATCTAACAACCAAATCCCAGATCATAAATTTACCATTTAATGTAAACAAAATCAGAAGTAAAGGAAAAAAAATCCTAGTTATTGGGAAAATTAAACACTAATGCTTACAATATTTTCTAAAATTCAAATTTTAATTAGGGATTTGATGGCAATATGAAGTTTTAGATTTGAAAAATGGTGGATCCGACCCATCTTTAAAAAACACACACACACACACGCATGCACGAACGCACACACACACGCACGCACAACACCATTCTTTGAATGACCTATACGACCATCGACATCGGTGGTCTTGGAGTAAAATGCTCGCCTCAGGACCTGATGTTTGTGGGTTTGAACCCAACAGAGGCCAAAGGCTTTTTCTTGAGCAAAAAATAATCATAGCTCAACATCCTTCGGAGGGGAAGTAAAGCCATCAGTTCCATGTGGCATGTGAGAGAACCCTGGAAGGTATGTGAAAATACCTGTCCTGTCAAAATTGGTAGGTCATTTCACCAAACTCGTAGAACTTTAGAGGTACAAGTGATCAGACTTGGTGGCGCAACTTGAATGATTACAGCCAGGGAGTTTACTCTACCACAAAAACTAACTACCACCCATGACAGTCGATACTTTCCACAAGTTATATTTTTAATAATGAATTTGTTTGGTAAATATAATATTAATAAAGATAGAGAATCTTCAACGAAAAATAACCAACAAATATTATGTTGATAAAAGTTACTTGGAAATAGAGATAATTGCTGTTACCTAATATTATTAAAAATTAAGATAACCCCAAAACAATTATTTTTTAAAATGTAGACAAACGTTAAAAGTCATTCAACCACAAAACTTGTTTAATTTTTGCATTTCAAGTTCTAACACTTCTGCCTCGTCATTTGCTTTCTGCAAAAATTGTTCCTTTTTCCACTTCTAATTGTCTTATTTCTTCAGATGCTGTTTTTCTTTTTTGACTTAGTACACTTAAACCTTTTTCTTCTTTTCAAGCACTTCATTCCTTATTACTGATGCATTCCTCACAGCATGAATCATCTTTTTTGAACTGTCATATTTAGAAGTCCCCCAGCTGCAGTGACTGCGTCTTAAGTTACACGTTGAGCAATAAGGCTGTTCTTATGAAGGTTTTCAACCAGATATTCTTTATTCGCAGAAAAACTTCGCTCAACAGCTGCATTGCAATGGAAAAGAACAATAATTTTTTAAGTAAAATATTGCAGTTCCTGAGATAGTTACTTTGGAAAAAATGATCATAAAGAACTTGTAAAGCTGATCACCACTTGAAGTGAATTGTTTAAGGTAGTCAATAACTTCTTGCTTTAATACTAAGTCCAAGTAGTCTTCTAATGGAGAAGTTATCCTATAGGTCCTAACAGATGGACTGAACATGACTGCAGGAGAGAGACAACTAGCACCCTTGACAATTTTGTATGAGAGAGGACACTTATGTAAAAGTTTGTTGCAGAGATTAACTAGGAATTTTTGACAATCTCCTCTGAACTGAATTATCTTGATGTGTTCAATTCCTTTCAAAGCTGCTGATGCTGCGAACCCAATATCTACAGTAGGGAGTGATTTCATGTTGGAATGTTTCTTTGAATCAACTTTACTGATATTTACAGATGTAGAGTGAATGTTTGATCGACCTTGAATCTTCTGGTAGTGGCGAGTAGAGAAGCCTGTCTGGCAGAGATTGAACTAAAAATAGTTTCTGTATTACTTTCTCAGTACATGGGGATCTGGACAGAAATTAATGGAGCTAAATTTCTAATAATCTTGTCTTAATAATTGAATCTCTATTTATGTATTTTTTAATGTAATTAATTTAATTGTGATGGGGTTTTTTGTCCTATTTTGGTTCTTTTGTTTATATTTAGTTTCAATGTATTTTGTAAAGGTCAGCAGTAATAACTATAGTCCATTGGTTCTTTTTTGACTTGCGTTCTTGTCTCTGGCCTCTCCTGACACACAACTTCATGTTGATGGAGGTGACGTCATTATCTTGTCCACTCTCTTTCCGAACATAATTGACGCAAGACGCTAAATTTTTCTCTTGTTTCTTTTGTGGGGTTTTTATCATAAATTTAGCACATAGTCACTTTATTTTTTATTTTTGATATTATGGGGTAAAGGTCTGTGTAATTTTATTTCCCTAATCTTTTGGCTTTATTTAATTTTGTGTCTTTATGTAACGCTACCAATGTCTACAATGGGACCTGGTTTTCATGTTCTACTATGTAACTGTCGTGATCCTATGTATGTGTTCTAAATTATAATTACAAAAAGCATTAGGCATTATGGTTGGACACTCTTTTAATCATTATTAACTTGTAATACTCTTGTCTTTTACTAAAGAATGCCCTTTTTTAATAATGTAATTTTTATATACAAATCGGTAAAGTTATGCTGAATGTCAATCTTTTCCCTTTTTCTTAAATTAATGACATGTGTTTTTTACTAATAAATTCTAAATCTTTCATATTGGTAACCTTGAGATGATTTCAAAGATATCTTTGGGTAACCATGTGTTGATGCAAGTCTACAAATCTTCCCTTTTGTAATTTAGTCTTTATTTTTGTTATGCTATCTTTCACACTGCAAGGGAGGCCAAGAAAAATATGGGAGGAGCAGATAATATAAAGTGTTTAAGTGAGAGGAGATGAATGGAAGAAATTAAAGGGGGAATAATGTTCAGGGTAGCTACAAAACATATTTTACAGAATTCCCTGCCTTTTCCCTATTTTCCAGGCAACATTTTTCAATTTTCCCTGACTACTTTTTTTCAGTTTTAGTGGTGGATGGTGACCTTGGTTTTATTTATCATTGATCACATATTAAAAAAGTATGTATCTACTAAACAACGGTTTTATCAATTATTTAAAAAATTAAAATGTTATTTTATTTGGGTATTATTAACTTTTGTTTTAGTGTTTAGTTGCGAAACTAATGGGATATTTTAGACATATTTTTTAATTCTCTAACTTTTCCTCATTTTTAGTTAAAATTCCCTGATTTTTCCAGGTTTTCCTTGCCTGTAGCCACCATAATGGTAGAAGGATAGAGATAGATGGAGGCATTTTACTAAACTGACCTGGCCACGAGCTGGAAACAGTTGTTGATGATGATTATTAATCTAAAATAAATGTTATGATTATCAAGAATAGCCACTCAGAGTAGGAGAGTTACTCACCGAGTGCTTCAAACTGCTCAGCTATCTGGAAGGCCAACTCCCTGGTTGGTGTCAGAATCAGAGCAAAGTAACGCTGTGGATTCTCCAGTAGCGACTGTAAGATTGGAAGGGCAAATGCTCCCGTTTTACCAGAGCCTGTCTCAGCAAGACCAATTACATCTTTACCTAAACCAACAAAGTAATTTACTTACATATTATGTAAGATCTACATTAGTTAGAATTGATTACATTACTTTTTTTAGCTTTAATAACAATTAACAATATAATTTTTGTGAAAGATTGTATTGTAATTTAACTAAATTTTTTATATATATATATATTGAAATTTGTTTTTTAGAAAACTTTATTATTGCTTTATATAAATGACTGCGTCATATTTATGCATAAAATGTATTATCGAAATATGGCTTACACATTAGGGTGGGACAAAATTGACATTTTTTAAATTTGTTTATATTTATTTTGAACCTTCAATGGTGGTCAGAAGTTGTATTTTGTTTCAAATATTGACTATATTTTTATAAATACTTTTAAAATTATATCTCCGAACCCTCTACCAACCTTTTAATATTTACAATTATATAATAGTGCATGGTTCCAAAAAATGAACCAAATTATATAATAAAAGTGCCATAATAAACTCAAAAAGAAAATAGAAAGTGTTATGGAAGAAGAGTAATTTGGATTCAAAAAAGGAAAAAGAATCAAATATGCCATCTGGATGCTGAGAATAATTTCAGGGCGTGTGCTGGAGGTCAAGGAAGAAGTCTACATTGGTTTTATCAACTGGAAAAAGGCATTTGATAGAGTGAAAATCAGCATAAAACCTGATTGCAAACTTATACCTGGGACAGCGTGTGAAGATGAGATGAAGCTGAACAAAGAAGAGACCAACAGCGAAGAGATAGAAAGAGGAATGAGCCAGGGATGCTGTTTGTCATCTAGTCTGTTCAATCAATATGGAAAGTGGCTGTTCAGGGAAGCCCTGGAGGGACGTTGCAATTTCAGGATAGGAGGACCCGTCATGGATATTGCTGGCCAAATAGAAGAGGTTCAAAAAATTATGGACCGGCTGGTGTAGATGGGTAGAAGATGTGGTATGGACATTAACGTTTAAAAGTCGAAAGTTATGGTGATTTCAAAACATGAAGAGCTGCTGAAAACCAAATTTAAAACCAGGAACTGGAAAACATAGAGCAGTTTGAGTACCTGTGAAGTCAACTGACAAAGGAAGTCTACTGCACCAAGGAAATTAGGTTCAGGATTGTCATGGTCAAGGACGCTTTCATCAAGAAGAGGTTACTGCTGACCAGCAAGTCGTGTTTGGAAATGAGGAAGAAACTGATGAAATGTTACATTTGGAGCATTGTGCTGTAAGGAGCAGAAACTTGGACTCTTAGGAAGTTGGAATAGTAAGACTTGGAGAGCTTTGAAATGTGGTGTTGGAGAAAACTTGAGGCAAGCATATTTTCAAGGAAGAAACTCAACCTGTAGAAGTGGGGATAGCTTTTGGCAGGACTATACCACACATGTCGAAGACAGATAGCATCCTGATACCAGCCAGCCTTGTAATACGCCATTTGGTTTAATACAAGACATGGTTGGGGGTATGGAACACAGGACGGAAGGCCACATACCTTGGCGAACAGTGGAGCTTTGACACGTAAGATGCCAAAAGATAGGACCACCAGTAAGAAAGAAGGGGCTCACTGGCGTTGGCCCAGATGCTGACGACTGGTCTTGTATGAAAATCACCAGTAGCCAGATGAATTCCAGCATGGTGGATATTATCCAGCATCTTTAAGGCCGAGGGTCTAGCTAAGCCATAAAAAGGCTGATGTAGTCAAGTTTTGATCTTACCAAGGCCCTAAAGAGGTGCACCAAGGTTTACCTATCAGCACCCCAAGAGCGACTTCTAACCATTTAAACCTGGAGTCTACTCAACTTGACCAATGACCCGCCTCGGTGGCGTAGTTGGCTAACGCGCTAGTCGAGTCTATATGTATCTTGTTAGTTGTGAAATTGGGGGGAAAAAATGTAATGCAGAAGCTAAATACAATTAAGATAAACTTTCATTTTTCTCTTCCCAGTGATACAAAGACAGTATGAGGTGTGACATCAAGATTGCTTCAAAAATGATCAATTTACTCATTGTTGGGAGTGTTTGAACAACAATGTTCAATTATGTTAAAAGTATTTCGGACTGCTATGGTTGGTAGCTAAGTGTGATGTACTGCCTATATTTTACATCTAACACTAACCATGTTTGTTCTTTATTTTAGCTAGACACTAGAAAATCTCACCAGCTACCAACTACATGGGCTCTGCATCTACCTCTTAGTGTTAGTTATCTCTTAATATTTTTTTAAGAGACAGCGTAAAAATATTAAAGAGCCTACCTTCCAGTGCCACAGGAATAGCTTCTCGTTGAATTTTTGAAGGAGTTTTCCATTTAATTTTCTCACAAGCCTCACACAAAACATCAATTAAGCCCTAGAACATATGAACAACATTTAATTACACTGCCTATACTATCAATACATGTTTACACATTAAACTTACAGACTTGGTTTGTCAAGGAAGTTCTTTTAAATAGCTTTGTCAAATAAATCAAGTTTATCAGAGCCCTATAAATTAATATAATAATATTATAATATTTAGCACCGCGTCTTACTACCCGTTCGGGTTATACGCTTTAAGTACTAATTACACTAATGGATTAGGAATTGGGAAGGTTGAATTAGAGGAAGTGAACCCGCATTTGCGTGGAGGGAGAGTGGAAATCCATTTAGGAAAAAACACTCTCAGTTCACCCAACCGAGATTCGAACCTCGATCTCCCCGTTCTCAGCAGTCGAGCGCAACACGACAAGTGCATTAGCCAACTACGCCATCGAGGCGGGTTAAATTAATATAGCCCTACTTTGTGAAATGGAGCAAAGCGATTTCAATTACCTCTATAATTGAAAGTTCTAATTTCTCACAGAATATGCCTTTGGTGCCTTGTCTTCAAACTTTTCTTTGATTATTCTTAAGGAATATCATGAAGCGATTCATGAAACCCAAAGCACCAATTTCTTTGATTAAAAATAAAGTTAAGAAATCTATTGTTGACAAATATATGTTATTCTTGGGTTTTATACTCAAACTCAGCTGAAAAAGATTAAGGTAAAAACTGACAGTGTTTTTAAATTCAGTAAAGCCTGTATGTTAGCAATGAAGCAATTTGATGAGACCTCACCTCAAGACTATCTTGGCCAATTACACAGTTGTGTTTTTCCTTCACCATGCAAACTTCACTTCACATTTGATGAGACCTCACCTCAAGACTAACTTGGCCACTTACACAGTTGTGTTTTTCCTTCACCATGCAAACTTCACTTCACATTTGATGAGACCTCACCTCAGACAAACTTGACCACTTACACTAGCCGTATTTTCCCTTCACCCTGCAATCATCACGTCACATTTGAATTTTGCAACAAAAAGTGTCTTGTCTTGACCATTTGCTTCTGATTTTAACAGGTCCAACAGTAGATATTGTTTATAGTTCCGTCAAAGAACTCTCAAAGCTTCCACTTGTTCTAGATGAGTTAAAATCATATAATTCATCCTCTGGAATTTGTAATGACCATTTCTGGGAACACGTTGGTAAAAATCAGAATTTTTGTTGCCATTATTGTTAAACTTGTAGCAAATCCAACGCTCGCAAATGAGATGCAACTATAGTTTTATCTTGTTTAAAGAAATCATGAACATCTAACTATACATTAGAACCAACTTAAACTGGAAAATGATCAATAACAACTAGCATGGCCATTAGATTGATGTCACGAATATAAAAGTCCAAATTAATGTTTAAAATAATTATTATAATACAAGCCTTCCATGATTTAAGATAATATTCTATTATAATTCTTAACAAACCTAACTAAACCTAGCTTTTGATTCATTAATAATTAAAATTAAAAATAATATTTATCAAATAAACTTTTATTTATTTGGGGTATTTAACATTCACTTTCTGAACAGACTGTTAATATCAGCAGAAGAGAATTTCTATAAGCGAGAGCAAAAGGAACTACCAACTTTGCCAGTAAAGGTATTATCACAAAGCTTTCAGGGTTCTTTTACATGCCACAAACAACATGAAGCTGGCGGCTTTATTTACCCTCTGAAGGAAGTTGTGCTAAGGATTTTTTATAGCTCAAGAAAAATCCTTCTACCCCAGCTGGGTTTGAACCCACAAACATCGGATCCTGAGGAGAGCACTTTACCCCAAGACCACCGAGGTTGACATCAAATAAACAATTTTCATACCAAACAACGTCAGAGAACACAGAGCATAACAATGAAAATAACATAAGTCAACACAAAACATAGTCGAAGGTAGTCACGTTTCTGCGTTTACATCGAGTAGCATTGCTTAAAGATATTCGTTGATATTTGATTACAGTAAATTAAAATAAAATATTTAAATATTCCTTTGATGATAGGTAAGCCTATTATCCCTGAATATCACTTCTTTGTGTAAAATTAAACCCAAATAATATAGGATATCAGGGTGTCTACCATTCAGGAAAGTCAGGGAAAATGGGAATTAGCCGGGAATTAGAAGTGATCGGGACAAAACGGGAATACATCTGGAATTTGGTAAAATATAACAAAAATCCTGGAAAATATTGTTTTACTCAAAATATGAAATATAATAATCATTAAATCAGTAAATAATAATGTTATTCAAACTGTAGTTTTTGTTTGTTTGTAGCTGTGTAATATATTTTATAATTCCTAGTAAACAATGTTAATACAAATTTCAAAAAATGTTTATTTAAATTTTAAAACTTATTATTAATAAAAAAGATTAGTATAAAAATGAGGTGGGAGGGGGGGAGTTAGAAGGATGTGACCTACTTTTTAGTCGGGAATTTCAGGAAATGATCAGGGGAAATCAGGGAAAAAGTCAGGAATTTCATTGGTCAAGTTGAGTAGACACCATGGATATGTAATATTACAATGCACAGAATTCAGACTTGAGAAAACTAGAGATTTATAATATAATTCACTGAGTGATTTTTTCATCAATACTTTGTGGTCAGTCATTTTCAAAAATATCAGTGATTGAGATATCGGTGTAAGGCTGAGCACTAAGGATTATGAAAGCTGTGACTGGCAAAATACGGAAGTGTGATATGGTTATCCTCAGGTTGCAGCC
>JBCFYV010011164.1:22121426-22155145 GCA_039000515.1 Timema cristinae
ATTTTCTTCATAAGTTTTGGTGGTGTGTGAAGTTAACTTCATCAATTCAAAAAGAAGTTAAATATTCACAAAGTTTAACCAAAGCACAGTTATTTAAGAATGTGTTTTATGTTGGGAAAACTAATTATAATTTATGGAGATGCAAAGCCAAATTAACAGGGGCAGGTGGGGGTTCTAAAGGGGCTGCAGCCTCAAAAGTCTCATTTACTTCCATGATGCTCTAAGCAGCCAATTAGGGCTAGAAATGATGGCGTGTCTTTATTGTTATAAATATGACAAAGGTGTTAAGTTATTTTATTTTTATAGCAATAAATAAGAGTGACTTTAAATTTCAGCAATGGAAAGAAAATTTCCTAGCAGCGTAGAAAAAACTTAAGTTAAAAGAACAAAAAGTGGAAACCTGCCAAAAATCTCTCATAGGTGAAAAGGCCTCTAGTGCTGCAACATTTGAATAAACTATTACTAGCGAATTAGAGAAAAAAAAACCTTTCTACAGGTAATAAATAGATAGGGATATTCCGAAAGCTTGGTCTAAGGCCTAAGCCAACTGCTTTTTTTTTATGAACCTCAACGTTATTGTTTATTGGTGTCCATGCATTAATGAAAATGTTGCTTTCAAGAATTTGTTCATTTTATTTTATTAGTTTTGAATTTTTTTTGGGGTTTGATTTTTTTTTTTCAGAGGTAACTTATTTCTGACAACATATTTCAATATTATACCTCAGTGAGAAGAAATTTCTCGTACATTGTTTCGGTATTATGAAACCCCAACTTAAAAGAGATTTCAAATATTTAATAATTATTAGGGTTAAGTTATTTATAGTAATCTCACTTCATTCCTGACCAAGTTTTATTTTATATCTATTCCAAGAGTGTGATTTTCGGTAAATACCTCCCTAATACTCACACTATTTCTTACAGAGTCTCACTTTAAAATGATTGCATATGATTCACTTTTAAGTCTGTTTTGCCAAAATGTAAAGTTAAAACAAATTGAAAACTAGTATATTTCTTTTTATTGACACATTAACTGATGTATTCTACAAAGGATTGGGCCTCACACAGCCTAGAGCCCCCCCCCCCCCCCCCAATACGCTAATCCGGCAATGTGAAGATGGGTGAATCCCCCACCACTATTTAAACAATCAAATTTTTATTAGTTTTTATGTTAATATAAAAATCTTAAATTATTTTGTTATAATGCATTCAGTTGTGCGAATTAGTGGTCTTGGATCTGGTTACATTTTTCTATAAGTTATTATGTTCCAAAATTTGATCTTTTCTTCTTCCAAATATTAAATTAATATCCTAATGGATGCAAAGGGCCCATCTCTAAGGATTAAATATAATTTACAAAATGTTAAAATTGCAAACATGAATAACATCACTCCTAAGAAGATAGATCAAGTAATTATCACAAGTAATTTAATTATTTTGTCCAGCGTCTTAGCTCAGCCGGTAAAGTTTATATCTCCTGAAACAAAGGTCACCTGTTCGATTCCTGTTAAGGCAGAAAGAATTATCATTAGTGAAATTGGGGTTTTCCTAAGCATGTGTCAATGGATTATTTTTAATTTCGAATCGACGCTTACTCTGATAATGTCAAATCAAATCTTAGTATTTTTCTATGTTGAGTTTTCAAATACAATTCAATAATAAAACCTTTTAAAAAAAGTTGATAATTATTTACGACACATTTTTAGTTTATTAAAAAAACACAATCAATAGCCCTAAGCTCAAAAGGTGAAAAATATAATAGAGATTATACCACTTTTTTAACGATAGTGCAAAGGTTGATTAATATTTGCAAAAGGGTGGCCCTAACTACTTTTTTTTAAATAAAATTAAATGTTGAAAGGAAGATAGAAGGGAAAGGCCTACACACCTACCTTGCTCTTCTAGCCTCCTTTCAATGTTTAATTTGATAATTTTGAATCAAATTTGAATGAATCTTAGCAAGCTTCAGAATTGGATTCAAAATATCAAAGCTTTCACAGTGATAAACTAATGGTCAGGGACTGGGTGTTGTGACTGTTTTAGAATTTTCAGGTAAATATTAATTTGTGATGCACATAACAGCCCAAATTGAGAAAATTTTAATAGAATATTTTAGCAAAACTCTGTAACTGTCAAGATAGAAGTTAACAATGAATATAACTAAAGTTGATAACAAGTGTAGGGTACAGGGAAACAAACACTTGCAAGTCGAGGAGAGATTGACAAACACTCTGTGAACGACAGGCAGTAGTTGTGACATTGTTCATCAACAAACAAATTTCATTTAATACTATCTTTTTTTTGTCTAAAAAATATCACCATTTTTATGTTTTGAAGTTAAATATGAAAATTCCCTGAACATTCAGCTGCATTACTTTTAAAACCTGAATGAACTGTTGTAGGCCTAATATCCCGTCACACAGAGCACTTGACAACTCACAACAACATGCAAAATAAATGCAACACCACGAACAGTTTTTTGAATAATATTAATAGTTATTATTTTCCTCCATCTCTTTCCCTACACAAATATTACTGTACAGATATTTTATTTTCATTTTTTTCTCAAATACTCTTTACAAAAGTGAAAACTAAGCCGATGCCTCGGACAGTGGTTTGCAAATGCTCAGTGAAGACGGGAGAGGCCAGGCACAGGCTCTTGTTCTGTTCCGATCATCATTTGTACTAGGACACACATCAGTTGTAAAGTTGCACCACCGTCGCGTGTTAGGAAACTAAATCACAAGGTAGGAGCGAGCGGCTGGCTTCTGACACGAACGCGCACTTCCTTATAATTAGCTGCTGACACTGCAGAGATCTCAACAGCGACCAACCGGAAAACAAGGTTAGCTCCCGGACGGACGCTCAGTTAAAAAATTGCAAAAAGAAACTAATTTTTTTTTACAATTACCTGTACACAAATTGTTACATGTCTCCTCCCCTTCCCATTCCCTCCATGAAACATTGAAACATTCACTTAAACCAGAAGTGAGATTTCAGAAATCAAAAGTTGTTTTATACAGTATTATCACTTGTGGGCAGTCTCTTTGCCAGGGAGTGTGCAACTTCGGTGCAGATGGACTCCACTTCAGTTCAGTTCGCGGTCTTCTAAGTACTTGTATTCGAAAGTAAAACCTTCCTTTTTCCTTTGGCCCCATTTCTCGTAATCAAAATAAATATATGTTCCCTGAAAAAAGGAAAGACATTTATCAGTTTATGACAAACCACTGATTTAGGGAAATATACCATTTCACTTTATGAAATCAATATCACCCACAAACAATAAATGGGCAAAAATTACAAAATTAACAGAAACAAATATTCTAGGGATGTGTCAAATTCTATTTTTTATTTTCTCTTGACCCCTCTGAGAACCGATTTTCTCAAAATTAGCTCTATTTTGAAAGCAGCAGGAGATATGGGATGAGAGTGGTTATGCCGAGTGATGCAAGCAGTATGAAAAAAGAATAATAATACCAGAACATTGGAGGAAAGAGGTTATTGTGCCCATATATAAAGAGGGGAATAAGTCAAATTGTGAAAATTACACCTCATAAACAAAGGATAAAATTTTGAATCAAAAAATTACTTAGGCCTACTTGAAAAGCAAAACTTAATCCTTAATATGTATTTTGTCGGAAAAATTAGATAAACATGAATAAAATCTTCTTAAAAAAAAAATGTTTTAGGTGTGGAAAATCTTATGTGCCTAGTACCCTACCCTCTTACCTCTCTGTGAAACTTCGACTCAACCATTTTGGCACATTGGCACCCGAGAATGCAAGTGTTCTATGTCCAATTTTTTACTTTTGCGTTAAAGAGCATTGAAGTTTGATCTTGTGTATAAAACCAATGTTACTAGATGACAACTTGAGCTTGTATCTTCTTAAGTAATTATATAGAAATCTAAATTGCACCACAGGTGAATCATATGCATTCTAAATAAAGGTAAACACCAAATAGCTAAAATTTTACAATTTTGGAGATAGAACACCTGCATTCTCAGGTTACGACATGCTCACTTCTAAACCTTTCATAAAACAAATTACCGATTTTTTTAAAACAGAAATAAGAACACATTACACAGGATACAAAGTCAGCTGCCATGACGTATATTATGTTTACTCCCACGAGTGATGATTAAAATAAAGATACTGTTAATTCTTACTACCCAACTGGTTTTAATTATCTACATCTATGCAAAGAACCCCAATTTATTGCATACGATCCTAAGTTAGACATTTTGTTGGGTTTCATGAAAAATAATTACTGTCAACAGTCAGACAGCAATAAAACTGTTTATTTATCCCTACCGGCCAACGTGTCGTATATCAATTGTTTGTTTAAAATCGATTCAGGTAATATGATCACTTAGTAAGTGCTCTCGAGTTTTAAGAATCAAATAACGACTTGCTAATCCATTATTTATTTTTAAATTGATTTTAACTTAGTTTTTATTATTTTTAAAAATATGTTATTGAAGTAATTGTAGAAATATTTAAATGTAGTCCTGCCTTGTAAAATGGGAATGAACATATTGTAGTCTAAAATATGTTTGTGTTCTAAATAGAATGTAATCTCAGAAATCGATATATCGCAAGAATCGAATATATTTGTTTCCTACGCGAAAATAGATATTGGATATATAAGAAAATAGCAATAAAACATACTTTAGGCATTATAGAGTTCACTATTTCCAATGTATGTTTAATTGTTAATCATGTTGTTTTAGTCTTTAATAAAAATATCCGTTTGTATTTTTATTTTTGCTATCTTAATACAATAAAATATCCTTTAATGATGATTAAAGTTGATCAAAGTATAACTAGGCCTAATATGGTTATTTCAGATGTTTTTTTAGAAACTTAACTCATTCTAACAACACTTTTAAAAATAACTAAAAGACACTCAAATTTTGATTGATTTTATTTCTAAACAATAATATGAGTCTAGATTGTCTAATTTGGCTGGATTATAACCTGTATTTTGTGAGGGGTGGCTGGGGTTGATTAAAATTGAAAGCATAATTGAAATAAATCTTAATTTGCAGTTTAGGTCTATATTGTGTAATGTAGGTCTATTTGTAAATCGTTAAAATTTATAACGATTTGTAGGATTCGGATTTGAAAATAAAATGTAGATTCGGATTCGAGAAATAGTGGATTCGTCCCATCTCTAGTAAATATATATTATGCTATATATCAAAGGAACTTACAAAATTTTTAAATATAATTTTATATTAAGCTCACAATATTTTAAACTCAATTTGGGAATTTCCATTTGAATGAAAACAATGCAACCAGCTTGGCAATTACCTTTAATTAAAGCAGTCAGCAAGGGGATTTCCCTTTATTCATTCAAATTCAGGCTTCTAAGGGAAGAGGGTGTTCCCCTTTACATATAATATCGGGAAATTAATTGTATCCATTCTGAATGTCTACATTCAGACCATTTCTTAAACAAGCACCACAAATAGAAAGTCTGATTTGCACCCAGTAGAATTATTTGAATTATATACACAAAATCCTGATTTGTATCTATTTAATTGTGGTGCCACTTGTCTGATAGATGGCAGCAGCAAATACTCTCCTTGACTCATTCTATGTTCACTAAAGAGCAGCACGATCACTATGTTAGTATATATAAAAAAAGATTAATTTTTAATTTTTCTTTTAAAATAATAAACAAGGGCACTTTACAAATGAGTGATTTTAAAAAATAATTATGATTCAGTATAAAATTGGTATATAGGAAAGCATTTCCTCAAATAAATTAATTGAAGGGTATGTTACATATATGTCAGTCTTAAAACTGACAGTCTGCATCAGTATTTACAAGGAGACTGTACACAACCAATCTTAGCGTGATTATTTTTATCAGTCTCAGCTCCTGCATGCCCTACAACTAATTAGTGATTATTTTATTGAAAACATATTTTTATTCAATTAAAACTAGCTGCACACATGAATCAAACTCGAAACCTTTGGCTTTGCGTGCCAATGTTCTACCACTGAGAGCATTAACAACCGCATCTAATGCAATCGTTAGTAGTGCTTCGTAAACAAAAAAATAAATTCGTTAGTGCTACATTTTTGTGGAAGTTATAAGATAAAATCATTGGGCCAGGCCAAGTTGACGTCAACCCCTGGCTCCGCACACCATCTTGCGGGTCAGTACTAACGACAAAAACTAATTTAATTGTTGGTGATGGAAATGATCATGAATAGAATGGCAGGGAAACTGGGTGAGGTGAAAATGAAAGCAAAGAGATGTTTGCAGATGATTTGATGGTATGGATGGATGGATGATGGGGGGGGGGGGGAAAGGAAGTACAGGAACAGTTGCAGGAATGGAATGAGGAGGTGAAAAAGTGTGAAATAAAACTTAGTATGGCGAAAAATGAAGGGATTGTGATGACAAGGAGGCAGCAGGGAGAGGTTTTATACAGGTAAGTACAGTAGCCCCATAGCTTCTTTGGTGCTGACTGACAGTTCACAGCTGACTGCTTTGAAAAGTTACCAGACTAAATTATGTATCCCTATGCCGAACCATATGATCTGCAAAAATATGTGTCTAGTAGCTGTCACTTCTGACAGTCAAAATTTAGGTATATACCTAAATGTTGACTGTCATAAGTCAGCTGTGAGCTGTCAGTCAGCACCAAAGAAGCCGTGGGGCTACTGTAAGAGACCTACTATGGAAAAGAGAAGTGCCCCCAAAGTGTAAGGAAGTGCTGTATATATACTTCACACCCATAGTAACATACACAGAGGAAACTTGGACTTGGGCTAAAAGAAAAACAAAGTAGAGGCCATGAAAATTAGCTGTCGCCAGAAGAGAGATAAAACTTAGTATGGCGAAAAATGAAGGGATTGTGATGACAAGGAGGCAGCAGGGAGAGGTTTTATACAGGTAAGTACAGTAGCCCCATAGCTTCTTTGGTGCTGACTGACAGTTCACAGCTGACTGCTTTGAAAAGTTACCAGACTAAATTATGTATCCCTATGCCGAACCATATGATCTGCAAAAATATGTGTCTAGTAGCTGTCACTTCTGACAGTCAAAATTTAGGTATATACCTAAATGTTGACTGTCATAAGTCAGCTGTGAGCTGTCAGTCAGCACCAAAGAAGCCGTGGGGCTACTGTAAGAGACCTACTATGGAAAAGAGAAGTGCCCCCAAAGTGTAAGGAAGTGCTGTATATATACTTCACACCCATAGTAACATACACAGAGGAAACTTGGACTTGGGCTAAAAGAAAAACAAAGTAGAGGCCATGAAAATTAGCTGTCGCCAGAAGAGAGAGAGGATTAAAAATGAAGATGTAAGGTCGAGTGTTGAAGCTCAGGGGGTACAGAGATAGTTGAGGATGCAAGGATGATATGGTATGGACATGTAATGAGGCAAGAGGATTCCAAGAAGATTAATGGATATTAAGTATGTAGGAAGAGATGAGATGAAGAAATAGCAGCAAGTGTGCAAATGAGAGAGGGAGAGTGGAAGAAAGTGCAGGTGGAAGAATGGTGTAAGAATAGAGGGAGATGGATATAAATAATTGTATGCTATATATATGGCAACACCTGGTTTAGGTGACCTGGCGGTTTAGAGGTAAGGTGTCGGATTTCTGTGCTGAGGTCCGGGCTCAATCCTTGGTCCTGGCACAGATTTATCTGATTGCCAAACCCTTCCTTCACCTCTGACAAGATGTGTATTGATCACAACTTGTGAATGTGTGGAATGCCAGGCCTCCGCTATGGTTTGGATTCCACGTTAAAATGCAGGGTCCTCCATTTCATCTCAAAATCACCCTACCATTTCACATTATGGTAAGTGCGTATAGCCCAAACGGGTAGTAATAACAACAAAAACAACAACAGACGGTTTAAATAAAGATTTTTTTTTTACCTTTTTAAAGCTTTACTCCCAAATTACCAATAAAAAGAAAGACAGTTACTTAAAATGATTTATTGAAACTGCTCGATTACCTACTATTGCCTAATGTTATCTTTTACAAGTAGAAAAGTATACAACAGATAGAATTTTACAGGTTCTGGCTGCACCTTTTGCAAATGTCCTTTACTAAGAGTTCTTCAGTTCTAACTCTCATAAAAACTAAACAGCGTTTGTTGACTTTGTGCTGTCAAATATTAAAACCAATATTCAACAACTGATGAAAATAAGTGCCAACTATTACGATAATCTTGTAATTTTTTTCTACCATTATAATGTAGCCAATGCTAAAATTTTTCTTAAATAAAATAAAGACGTGACTAGAAAGAATAATAAATATCCCAAATAAATCAATGGTGGGGTGGAAAGATGGGGGAATTTGAGTTCCTACCAACAGAAACATCAGGCGAAACAGATTGGAAACCATTGGTTTACATAGACTTAGATGGACTAATTAATTAATTAATTAATTAAAACTAAAATAGTATATAACTATAATCAAAATACTTGGTGTTTCCGTGCAAACAAGTCGCCACTGGTGCAGACCTATAGCCGAAAGTGAATGAGTCTGTCCCCTGTCCTAACCAAATTTACAAATATTTTTGACATCTTTCCCCAAATTTTAGTTGAAACTATAACATTTGATTACTGGCTTTTAATTTTATAATAAATTTAGTTTTTTATTTGTTTATTATAATGACTGGTATGGCTAAGTTTGGAGTAATATATGAATCTAAAAAATAAATATACAGGCTCTAAGTGTGATTCATTTAAATATTTTCCAGTTTCCTGTCCATGCAATAAATTGTTGTCTTGCGTCTGAAAACTTTCCTTGAGTAAAAATGTAATTCTGCAAAAGTCTATAAACATTATTTTAATCTAAATAGTAAATTACCTGCTCGTACTCCTCGTTAATGACTTTGGGCTCCTCGTGCCGCTGGAACCACATCATGTATTTAGTATGAAACCTCCAGCTTTGCTTTTTAAGGGCCTTGGCAGCCAAGTACTGGGCCTTTGTCCCCTCCATGTAGTAGAATATGAAGAAGAGAGTCTCCGTCGACAAGCGCTGGAAAAACTCCACCGTGTCCGAATGAGGCAGTGGTACCTAAAATATCACCATAACATAAACAAAACAACAAAGAAGTGTTCAAAAAAGGTTGATTCATTTTTATAATAGAGATTTAGGATTTCCAAGGTGATTCAAATCCATTTGTTAAATCCATAAATTTAATTTATTTGTGACATTTATTTAAATATTTGTTAGTTAAGAGATTTGATTGTACATTAGCAAGTAATTATTTCTTAAATTTAAACACCATCATTTCCAGCCAGTAGCATGATCAGTTTAAAATGCCTCCACCTTCTCCCACTTGCACACTTGCTGATATCAACTCCTTCCATCTCTTTACTATCTCATGTACTATAACATCCTCATTACTAGGGGCCGGATTTTGCCCTAAATGCCTTTTTTATTCCTATGTCTGAAAAGTAGGCTTTTGAGGTATAAGTTTATTTTCGATGATTGCGAAGATATGTGATAACTTTTATAGTGCTATAAATGCCTATTTCGCTGTTTAGTGCCTATTTTACAAATGGGAGCCTTAAAGTGCCTTTTTCTATCTCTCTCTTCTTCCCACCCTCTTTTTTTCTTTCTAAATACTTGCGACTGCCCCCCCCTCCCCACTCCTTAGGTTACTCCACGTGGATACTCGTGATAGGTAGGAAAAACCCATGTGTCCAGTGGTCTGATAGGTTCAGACTGGTCAGTCCGGCAACAAAGATTTTCTTCTAGCGCACAACAGTGTCAGTTCATTCAGTGGTTGTGTATATTACGCTGTTGTTAGATGTGCATATATCTGTTCATTAATATTTATTTGTATTGGACTCAGCGTAAATTATAGTAAAATATGCCTAAAGAGAAATCGTGTAAAACAGTGGATTGGTGGTGATAGGAACTTCACAACGGATGGCAAAATAATTTTTGTCAGCCATGTTCCAAGGAGGCAAGTTATCTTTTCAAAAGGGGAAATGTGTTTATTAATTTTGAAAGTCAAGGTTTTTATTAAATATATTGTCTACAGTTTAAAAGTAAAAAGCAATTTTGGGAATCTTCCTAGAGCAATCACAGCTTTAGAGGCGAGGGATTTGCTTCTTGTGAAAGCTGTGAAGATAATGCTGGGAATAGAAGAAACCCTGAATCAGGCTTCTGGCTCAGTTGGCACTGCCATCGTCGACCAATTTAACAGAGTATTGCAGCGAAACCCTGGGTGGAAAGTGATGGCAAGTATTGCGGACATCTTAGAAGGACCAGCTACATCACTCCCAGAATTCAAGCTTAGCCCAGCTGAAATAGCTTGTCTCAAGTTTTTCCCAATGACTTTATGTGAAGTCGAGAAGTTTCTCACAGTATAAAAACATTTTGTCAGACAACAGAACAAAATTTAACCTGAAAATCTTGAGAAATATTTGATAATTAACTCTAATAGTAATTAAATGTGTTTATGGAAAGTGTATGCTGGATTTTAAGAGTGAATAATAAAACTTTTGAGTGTTTTGGTGCACTTTTTTTTGCATTACTATGCTTATTTTTTCTTTTTTAGTGCCTATTTATTGCCTTTTTTACTTTATAATGCCTATTTATGTTCCTATATTTGGATTTTTAGTGCCTATTTGCCTGCCTTTTTTTAAAATTTTAGTGCCTATAAATCCGCCCCCTACTCATTACATGTACATACCATCTCAGTCTTGCTTCCTCTACTATCTCATGTACTCCCTGTACCTCCATTCTTTCCCGGATTTCACTCCCATGGCCTCACAATTTCCTAGTTTATCTTACATTCAATGTCCATGTTTCTGCTACATATGTGACAATGGGTATAAAGTACGCCCTGTACAACACTTCCTTACACTTCAAAGGGCACTTCTCTTCTCTATAGCAGGTCTCTTACACACCTATAGAACAACTTCCTTTGCTGTCCTCTTCCCATTAGATCCTCACTACTACTCGACACACAAAACATTACATCTCACGGTTAAGCGCTATAAATAACTCTATGGTACAAAACATAAAAGGGTGAGAGGAAATATTCATAGTGCTCTAATACAGTCAGTACCAAATGGCAAATGGGATATAAGTGGTGGCACTTGGCTAATATCAGACTTCTGCTACTTAAGTTGGATATATAACCAGTTCTAATTTATCTTAAATACTAAATAAAGTCCTCGACACTCGATATTTGTCCGTCAGTGTTGTTACTGTAGTTATTCGACGTACTACTGTTGTCACTGTCACTTTCATCTCCAAAAGAAATAAAAATTTCTTCTTGTATCAGACCATTTTTCCAGTAATCGGCTTCTTCTTTATAACGTGTGATATAACCTGTAGCCAATCCTTCCCAGGATATTATTGACTGCTTCTTCTGTTAAATGTTTTATTTCTAAAGTGCTTTTGAGCAACATTTTTTGCCATAAATCATGATTTCACCATGTTCCAAATCAATTCTTTAACGTTAAGATTACAATGGTATGGAGGTAGCCTACAGTAGCCCCATGACTTCTTTTATGCTGACTGACAGCTCTCAGCATTGAAAAGTTAGCAGACCAAATTATATATCCCTACACTGAACTATATGATCTGCAAAAACATGTGTTTAGCAGTTGTCACTTCTGACGGTCAAAATTTAGGTATATACCTAAATATTGATTGTCAGAAGTCAGCTGTGAGGTTGTCAGTCAGCACCAAAGAAGCCACGGGGCTACTGTTAAAATACTGTGCCCATGTTGTTCAAATAAATTATCTAAATACGGTGCATTGTCCATTACAATTAGACAATTTGAAGAAAGGTTGGGAATAAGCTTTCACCCAATTAGAACCATTTTTGAAATTCATTCAGTTTGATAGTGACCACTTTTTGTTTTGATTTGTAAAAAAGAAATTGCATTTGATACAAATTCCTCCTCTGACGCATGGACAATAATCACCTATTTTCTGCACCATCATTTTTCAATATCTGTTGGACAAAAATCCACCTCTGTCTGCACCATCATTTTTCAATACTCCTGTTGGACAATAATCCACCTCTGTTCTGCACCATAATTTTTCAATACTCCTGTTGGACAATAATCCACCTCTGTTCTGCACCATAATTTTTCAATACTCCTGTTGTTTCTGGGTCTTGCCAACATTTACTCACAGTGTACGAGGGATGGATCCAGCTTCTGTCAAGATGTACCACATAACGCTTTTGTTCCCTTAATTTATAATTTCCTCTCATTCTTCTTAAATATCTAGGCCACTATGCAACTATTTTGTTTTTCTCTACTAAAATTAGTCTCTTTAAATTTTTAAACTTGCATTATTTTTTCAATACTCTTATCAAAGTTTCTTTGCTCCCAATGAAATTTAGTTCTTCTTGTAATATTTTAATAATCTATTTAAAGTGGGTACTTCCTTTTTTAACAATGTAGAAGCTCTGTTTAAGTCATCGAATGACACATAAGTCAAAATCAGAATAATTTTTATGTTGCTGGGCTTGTGCTTTTTCCCTGGAGTTGAAAGTTTTGTTTGTGCCCCACTTGTCATACTTATTTCCTTTCGAATTTTACAAATAGTAAGCCCAGATTTTCCTGTAGTTTCTGCTGCACGTTTTCTGATTCTTTCAACAGGGTGCTTATAGTGCCCCGATAGTTTTTTACTGTCAAATAAATCATTTACATTTGCAATATTTTTGCTTCCTTCACCGTGAATAGTTGGTTTAGCACGCTTATTTGAAGCCATTTTAAAAACACTTTACATACCTTGTATTTAAAGTTGATTAGATTTTTGTAATGTTTGTCAAAAGAGGTCAAAATAAAGTAAAAACCTTCTAGACAAAACTACTAAACATCCTGAACTAACGAACTCGGTAAGTTGACCGGAGTGTACATGCCAGAACATCAAGACTACTGATGTTTATCAGTGGTCTCCCCCTTCATTATCCAAGTAGTCAACATTCTTTCCGCATGCAATAATAACTATGTCGAGTAGAATTTCTACCTTTTGCCTCAATTACACTTGCAAGATATTTTACATTCTGTATTTCACTCAGCTCTATTCCATCCAACTTTATAGCTTTACTAGAACTTAAGCCGAATTCAGACTACGCTGATGTTTCATATTAACATATCACAACATAACATAACAGCTTCAAGTGATTACTTCGCTCTGATGTAATTGTCTTGTCAGAGGTGAAGGAAGGGTTTGGTAAT
The DNA here is from genome assembly GCA_039000515.1 of Timema cristinae. Classification (NCBI taxonomy): domain Eukaryota; kingdom Metazoa; phylum Arthropoda; class Insecta; order Phasmatodea; family Timematidae; genus Timema; species Timema cristinae. The sequence goes on from JBCFYV010011164.1 coordinate 22,134,622, forward strand.
CAGATAAATTTGTGCCGGGGCCGAGGATTGAACCCGGACCCCAAGCACAGAAGTCTGACACCTTACACCTAGACCGCCAGGTCCCATGAAAAACTATTAGTTGAACTTAATGAAGAGGAGGAGATTGTAGCCGCAATTAGTGTTATTTGCATTGAAACACATGAGAGTGGATACATCCCATAAATGCCAAGATAAGTGAATATGGAGAATTTCATACTTTATGGCCTGAGCTTTTGAAAGATGAAGATGGTTTCAAAATGTGTGTTAGGATGTCATAAAAGTTTTATGCCCTTCAATATCTCACAAAAAATAATATAAAAAAACACACACTCAAATGTCGCATTTTGATGCTTCAACACGCCTGACAAAAATCTTGATGCCCAGATCTTGGACTGATGCATGTCACGACATGTTAATACACATTCTGACATCAGATGACACATAACATGTCACAAAACAGCACATAACAGCAGTGTTAGCACTTAAATATAATTTATTGGGATGTCATAACATGTAACATCAGCGTAATCTTGGCTCTATCCTCTTTAGTCCCAGAGCATGCCAGGATTTATTTACCCCATCAAGTACAAAAGTTTTTTGAATCAACCCACTTCCACTATTTTTTCAAAGCTTTTAATATTAAACTTGGAAGTTTGATACAAGGCCATTTCTAACTAACTTAAGGAGGAACACTCTAAATAACTACTAGATGCATATGATGTTTTTATAAAAATCGATGCAAAGACCATTGAATTTGCTTCTAAGCTCTTCCAATTTCCAAAAAAGTGACTGGCTCGTACTTCGCGCGGTGGATACCACACATGGCCTGTATCACGCCTGGTTGGCACCAAAAACTCAGCTTGTACTTCACATGGTTCGTATCACGGCTTGTAACGCTCACTGTTTGTTGTAGTCACTGCGTTCATATCCAACACTTGACTGTCTCCTTATACGGCTACCCACCCTCTTTTCAGCTATTTCCCATCCAAAAAGACACATTCCGAGGACATGGGTTGAATCCGAATCTACATTTTATTTTCAAATCTCAAATACTAACAAATTGTTACAAATTTTAATGATTTACAAATATACCTACATTACACAATATAGGCCTAAAGTGTAAATTAAGATTTATTTCAATCATGCTTTCAATTTTAACCAATCCCAACCACCCCTCGCAAAATACAAGCTAAAATCCAGTCAAATTAGACAACCTCGACTCATATTATTGTTTAAAAATCAAATCAATCAAATTTTTAATGTCTTTTAGTTATTTTTAAAAGTGTTAGAATGAGTTAAGTATCTAAAAAAAAAGTGAAATAAAGAGACAGACTAGGCCTAATTATCCTTTGATCAACTTTAATCATCATTGAAGCATTATAATTTATTTAATGAGATAGCAAAATAAAAACACAAAAAGATTTTTTTTAATAAAGACTAAAACAATATGCTTGACAATTAAACATACATTGGAAAAAGTGAGCTCAATAATGCCTAAGTATTTTATTAATGATATAACTCGTTAAGGAAAACCTCTTTTCGCTTTATTAGGTAATTGTATTATATTTGGAAGAAAGTATAGGAAAGGTGGATAGAAACATATAAAAGGGGGACAAACACAATATGGCCTTTACTATGAAAAGAGGCAACCATTACCTCTTTGTCCATTGGCAGCATTGTAAAGTGTGAACTGTGTTCTTTTCATTGTAAAGGCCATATTGTGTTTGTCTCCCTTTTATATGTTTATATCCACCTTTCTGTACCTTCTTAAAATATAATAAAAGTATTTTTTCATTTTTTTTATATATACCTATTATCTACCTTTGCATAGAAAAGAAGAAATTATTTGATTCTTGCGCTATATCGATTTCTGAGAATACATTCTATTTAAAACACAAATATATTTTCGACTCTTGCTATATGTTCATCCCATTTTATTAGTCAGAACTATGTTTGAATATTATTATACTTGCTTCGATAAAATAAACAAATAATAAACTCTTAGTTAAAATCATTTTAAAAACAAATTAATTAGCAAGTTGTTATTTGATTCTTGAAACTCGATAGCACTTACTAAGTGATCACACTACCTGAATCGATTCTAAACAATCAATATACAATACTTAGGCCGGCAGGCGTAAATAAACAGTTTTATCGGTGTCTAAATGTTGACAGTATTTATTTTTCATGAAAACCAACAAAACATCTAATTAAGGATCGTATGAAATAAATTGAAGTTCTTTGCATAGTTGTAGATAGTTAAACCCAGTAGAGTAGTAAAAATTAATAACTATATAGTAATTATTAGCATCGCACCTTACTACCCATGCGAGTTATATGCACTTACGCTAATGTGTAATGGTAAAGTGATTGTGAGATTAAATGGAGGACCTACAGTTTAACATGGAATCCGAACCACGGTGGAGGCCTGGCATTCGCCACATTCACAAGTTGTGATTAATACACATCTTGTCAGAGGTGAAGGAAGGGTTTGGCAATCAGATAAATCTGTGCTGGGACCAAGGATTAAACCCCGGACCCTCAGAACAGAAGTCCGACACCTTACCCCTAGACCACCCAATAAGAATTAAACGCATCTGTATTTAATCGTCACTCCGGCAAGTAAACATAATATACATCATTAGAGTTTATTTTGGTTTAAATTAAGAGGGATAGCCAGCTGTCAGCTGTGGACAGTTAACCTTACAGTTCAACCAAGAGCATCAGTCTACTCTCTTGACCTGATGAAGCTGTATGTGACAGTGAAAGCTTGTCCTTAAAAATGTGTTTGTGTGTTTTTTAATGTTATATCTAAACAATTTCTACTCCAGTATCACCGAGGTAAGTGTGCTGGCTATCCCTCCTAATTTAAACCATGATTTAGCCCAGTGCTCTCTATTCCACATAACCTCAATTTAGAGTTTGTTTGTGATTCTAGTTTTGATTTTCAGTTTTTGAAGAGTTTTAATATGTCCAATAAAATATTTACAAGATTGTTATGGAGGTGAAAGTTTTAGAAGTGAGCATGTGCCGAAACGGTCCAAGTTTCACATAAAGGTGGGAGGGTAGGGTACTAGTCCCTGTTAGATTTTACACACTTAACAATTTTTTTTTTAAATAATGATTTTATCCATGCTTATTTCTTTTGTCCGACAAAATAAAGATTATGAATTAAGTTGTGCTTTTCAAATAGGCCTAACTAAGCAATTTTTGAATTCAAAATAATATTACTATGCTTTGTTTACCAGGCAAAAGATTTGAGCATTGAATCCAGTAAAACACCAAATCCTTGTCAGGATTCCGTGGATTCAAATATTCGAGTGGCCCATCTCTAATCATAACAAAGCTAATAAAATTATGTTGGACAATTATAAAAAATCATGCCAACATTATGCTACATTAGATAATAACATTACTTATTGTTTGCTTTCCCAGATATTTATAAGATGGTACTATATGTCTTTTCTTCGATTTTACAGAATAATATAAAAGTTCTGATTTTTTAGTTGCGAAGAGATAGGAATTTTTCCAAACTATAGCACTTCTTCATGACTACTATGTATGTTAACAATTTTCATTAAATCAATATTTTACAGCTTTATCTTGGTTTTCTTTGTAAAAATACAAATAAAAGAAACACAAGTTTGAATTAATTTTTAACAGTTGCTAATATTCAACGCTTGTATATTATATTATTATAAATCTAAATAGGTTTAATACAACAGTAGCAGCAATGATAGACATCTCCGTTATTCAAATATTTGAAAGTTTAAATAAACTACTATGAATGACATTACAACTATTTTAAAAGATATATAAAAAGTTGATTTACTCTACAATGACAGCTGAAACAAAATGTATGTACTCTTTATAGAGTTAAAGAATCCTTTCAAAATTACCAAGGCATGATGTTCAGACCAAGATAATTAACAAAATTGTGAACTCACCTAAATGCGCCTAAGAGAGGGGTAAAGGGAATGTTAATCTGTTCCTTGTAAGTGCACAACTAAGCTGTCAGACAGAGGGTTGGCTAAGAGCATTCGACTACAGATTATGTGGATTTTTTTTAGCACTGCATCTTACTACCTGTTCAGTTATACGCCTCTGTACTAATTACGCTAATGGGTTAGGGATTAGGTAAGGGTAATTTATAAGAAGTGCACCCACATCTGCGTGGAGAGAGTGGGTTAATTAGCCTCAGAGCATCCAAGCCGTGCGGCCACCGAGGCTGGTATGTGGATTATTCCAAGTTGGAAAGGTTGTTTTACGATATTGGGGTTTTTACTATACACTTAGCCTCTTTATATTGTGCCGATGTTAGAATATGGTTTTGTTTTTTTCGCTACGTCTTACTACTCAGTGGGGCTACCCGCAGATTAATACTTTGGGGTGGATATATAAAAGGTAGGGTTCTTCAGAAAATGTACCCACATTTGCATGGAGAAAACTTGTGAAATAATTTGTTCTAAGGTAATAGAACCATATGCACACCAAACAGGAACTCAAACCCCGACCTCTTGGTCACAATAAAGCAGAACAAGTATGAAATTAGAGCAATTCCATCGGATTTATTAATATGATCCTACTCACAAGGAAAAAAATTACAATTTTGTATCAATTGATTTATTGAGAAAAAATTTGAATTAATTTTATACTTAAATACATAATATTTTTTATTAGACTATGGTTCCCTTGAGTGGTTTAAATGTTTAAAAGACTTTCCATATATTTGTATCAATAAATAATGTATAATTTTATTTATATATGTTGTTGATTTAATTATATTCCTATCATGTACTAGAGCTGTCTTTTCCTGGTAATGTACACAATTTTCTAACAGTTTTGGTAAATAATGGCTCAAGACAATAAAAAAAAAGATATGGGTCGCTGCTACTTCTCTTCTTGGATTGTGTGTGATGCTGGATTTGATAATGTTGCTTATGTATTTGTATTCCTTGCTATAAAACTAAAGTTTCTAGTGTCTGGAGACTAGCGTGAGCAACATCTTGACCCATTCCACATCACATAAGGTCAAATAGAAGATGTAGATGCAGCCTGTACTTTCACTATTTTAAACTGTTCCATAACTACATCACATCCTTATCTCTAAATGATCTGACATGTTATAGATTTTGTATGTAGTATAGGCACCAAAATCATCTAGCCAAAGAACAGTTGTGACCAAATTAACACAACACAGTTCTATAAGCTTTCGCCATAAAGTAAACTAGTGCTAATAGAATGCAATGATGAAGCTAATTTTGGCCACCAAAGTCTCAATTTCGTGTAGGCAAGAATAAACTATATGGATAGCCACTATGGTTAGTTACCTGGTGATAGTAGTGCGGTGTGGGGCAGGGGTTGCGGGGTAGGTATGGCCTCAGTCTTTCAGAGTCCGAGGGATGTGGCATGTGGAAGAAAGCAGACTCCATCATCTGGAACTGATGTTGGTGCTCCTTCTGTAGGGGCACAGGCCCCAATGGAGCCACCCCAAGAAGGGGGGGAATGTGCGCCTCAGAGGTGGGCAGTTGAGACATTGTCATCTTGCTGCTTTCAAAAAGCACCCTTTCTGAGGGTGGGATTTCTAGCCCGGCACGGTCAATCACTTGTTGGGCTATCGACTTGAGAGAAGACATGCCTTCAGGAACATGTTGTTGTTGCTGCTGCTGGAACACATCAGCCATGCCCCACTGGAATAACAAGTAGACTATTCTATAATAAATATCATATAGTCACTGTAAATACAATCTTTTCAGACAGGTTGTTCCAAGCATATGGATCGTCAAGAGATACAATCTGCATTACAGTTCTATCTAATGTAAATTCTTGACACCTATGAGGACATTAAGAGTCAGCAGGAGTTGATTTAAAACATAATTTTAATTATCAAGTCTGTCACTGTACTTCAGAGCATTATTAGCCACTTTCTACACTGGGATTTGATTTCGTTGAAGGGGAAATAAGGGGAAGTTTCTTTTTCAAAGCAACCAATGAGAAATTATTAGTGAAATAAAACAGCCAACATGGCTTGCAATGGATTATATTTTCGTGAGATTGCAAAGCAAATCAAACAGTAGAAATTATAGATATGTGTGTGTGTGTGTGGGGTGGGGGTTCAGTCCTCACGGTCTAACGCTACTCGTTTTACACTTGACTGCCAAGTACAGAGAGATCGGGGTTCAATCCCGGTCAGGTGCACTTCTTCAAATTACACCTATCTTATCCCGTACCCATTAGTGTAGTAAGCGTCTAATCTGAACGGGTAATAAGACGCTTTTAAAAACTACAGAATACGGGAGTGTTTTACAAAATTGTTTGCAACTCTGCCTTCAAGCATCTTTCCTCTAAATTCCTAACTTCAAGTTCGAATAATAAATATATATGGTAATTAGAATGGTTAGTGAAACCCTGAATAAAACAACTACAATAAAATAATATAATTATCAAATGTGATAGTAATAGTCATATAAAAATATAATTAATGTGTATTAATATTCTGACTGATTATTGCTTTTGAAAAGAAAGTGGGTGTGTGTGTATGTATATATACAGTATGCTCTCTCTCTCTCTCTCTCACACACACACACACTATGCATATTACTACCTGTGCGAACAATACGGGTTATAGCCACAGTAGTATGGTAAGGATTAAGATGGTAGGATTAATGAGAAATGTACCTGCATTTATGTGAAGCGAGAAAGAGAAACATTTTTGGAAATATATCCTCAGTTCCTGCTGCCAGAAAAAACAATTATAAACCTGACATTTAGTCCATGTGCCCATCAATAGTGTTTTATTTATATAATTATAATATATATATATATTTATTTAACTAAATATTAGAGTACTTTTTAATGATGTGTATAGTTTTTACCATGCTATCGACACAGGTAAGCACATGAAAAAGGTGTTAGTTTTATCTATCCTAGTTTTATGATGACTAAAAGGTCGGGGCTTGAGTTCCTGTTGGGTGTGCATATGGTTCTCTTACTCAAGTACAAATTATTTTCCAAGGTTTCTCCATGCAAATGTGGGTACACTTTCTGAAGAACCCTACCTTTCATATATCCACCACAAAATATTAATTTGCGGGTAGCCCCGTTGATAGTAAGGGGTAGCGAAAAAAAAACACCATGTTCTAGCATGGGCACAATATGAAGCAGCTAAGTTTAGTGTGTCTGTTCACGATAGGTTTTTACCTGGATGACAGTTTGAAAAGCATATGTTTAGGTTTTGGGTTGCCAACACTTGTAAGAGATCACTGTTATAAATATAATTACCTGTTATATATTACATTTAAAATAAAGTAAACTTAAGTTTTCTCATACTATTTCAATCTTTAAATAATTTATTTTTATTCAACTCGAAACAATATTTTAAACATGATTAAAAGTACTTATTCTTTGTTTTGGGATGTTATTGATTTTGTGTAATATAGTGCATATATCAATACCTTTTAATAAAGGCATCGTATTTACTTGGAAAAGAGAAAATTGTTGTCACTTATTTTACATAAAAAAATGATTTTATGATTATTTTACCGTATTTTGAAATATTTAACTGAATAAAATGTTTTCATCAACTGCGTGTCTGTATCATTGTAAAAAACTTGTTTACCGCCATGTTCAACCATATGGTTTAAATTCATCAGTCGCCATTTTGAAGCAATGTTCGTTAGAAGTTTTTGTGAAAGTGGTGGGATTATTTTTTTAAAGTGGAATAAAACTATAAATAAACTTTGTGTCCATCCTCAAATAAATATATAAATAATATTGGCCTAAATTACTGTGGTTAACTATCACATTAATATATTACAATCTGTTTTCATTACAATCATCCAAAGTGATAGATGTCAGCTGTTGGCATAGTAATATATTAGGGACTACTTCTAATAACATTTTGAGCTGTCATCCAAGTAAACTTAGGTTGTGAATGAATAAATAGTAGTTAGTACAAACCCCAATATCGTAAAACAACCTTTCCAACTTCGAATAATCTACATACCAGCCTCAGTGGCCGCACGGCTGTGTTAGACTATAATACTGAGGACTAAAGATCGGGGTTCAATCTTGCTCGGGTGCACTGAGGCTGGTTTACTCACTCTCTCCACGCAAATGTGGGTGCATTTAATATAAATTATACTTACCTAATCCCTAACCCATTTGCGTAATTAGTAGAGAAGTGTATAACCAAATAGTTAGTAAGATGCGGTGCTAAAAAAATCCACATAATCGGTAGTCGAATGCTCCAAGTCTTTGGTGTGCCTTTCTCAATAAATTGGCCTGCCGATGATGGTAAGATTGGGGGTTGAATCCTGGTTGAGTGTGCTGATGATGGTTTATCCTAAATTGTTTTCCACTCAACTTTTTCTCATCCTGACATACTATGAGTATAACTCTAACAGGTGGCAAAGAAATAATCTTAATAAAATAAATGAGAAGACACAAACATTGATCTCGTATGACAGTAATAAGCTTATATTCTGAACTTATTTATATTCAGAGGTACAACAAAAATAAGAAATTAAAGATGGGTCACTTGAATCTTCGAATCCACCGAATGCTGGTAAGTATTCGAGATTCGAGGATTAAGTGTTTTACTGGATTCAATGGTCGAATCTTTCACCTCATAAACAAAGCAAAATAGTTTGTATTCAAATAATTACTTAGTTAGACCTACTTGAAAGCCACAACTTAATCCGTAATCTTTATTTTGTTGGACAAAAGAGATTAGCACGAATAAATTTATTATTAAAAAAAAAAAGTTAGGTGTGGAAAATTTTACGTGCCAAGTAACCTACCCTCCCACCTCTATGGGAAGCTTGGACCCAACCGTTTCAGAACATGTTCACTTCTAAAACTTTCACCTCACTAACAATCTTGTTAATATTTTAATTAACAAATTAACACCCATCAAAAACTGAAAATAAAAACTAGAATTACAAATAAACTCTGAATAAATAAATCAATTACAGATGTTTTTTTCAACAGAAATAAGAACACATTACACGTGATACAAAGTCAGCCGCCATGACGTATATTACGTTTACTCGCCAGAGTGGTGATTAAAATAATGATACTGTTAATTCTTACTACCCAACTGGTTTTAATTATCTACAACTATGCAAAGAACCCCAATTTATTGAATACTATACTTCAGTTAAATATTTTGTTGGGTTTCATGAAAAATAAATACTGTCAACAGTAAACGATAAAAACTGTTATTTATGTCTATCGGCCTATGTATTGTTATTCGATTGTTTGTTTAAAATCGATTCAGATAATCTGATCACTTAGTAAGCGCTTTAAGAATTAAATAACAACTTGCTAATTCATTATTTGTTTTTAATTTATTTTAACTAAGAGTTTATTATTGTTTTAAATATGTTATTGAAGCAATTGTAAAGATATTCAAATGTAGTCCTGCCATATAAAATGGGAATGAACATATTGGTGTCAAAAATATGTTTTTGTTTTAAATAGGATATATTCTCAGAAATCGATATATCGCAAGAATCAAATACATTTCTTGTTTTCTATGCAGAGATAGATAATGGATATATAAAAAATAAATAAAAAAACATACTTAGGCATTATTGAGTTCACTATTTCTAATGTATGTTTAATAGTTAGGCATGTTGTTTTAGTCTTAAACCTGACTCATTCTAACAGCACTATTAAAAATAACCAAAAGACATTCAAATTTTGATTGAGTTGATTTTTAAACAATAATATGAGTCTAGATTGTTTAATTTGGCTGGATTTTTGCCTGTATTTTGCAAGGGGGATTGGGGTTGATTAAAATTGAAAGCATAATTGAAATATATCTTAATTTACTATTTAGGACTATATTGTGTAATGTAGGTCTATTTGTAAATCATTAAAATTTGTAACAATTTGCTAAGATTCGGATTTTAAAATAAAATGAAGATTTGGATTCGAGAAATAGTTGATTCGACCCTTCTCTATAAAACATAATTAAGACAAATTTATAAAAATAAATTAAAAAATACACAATCAAATCAACCTTTTTCATTATGTCCATAACTGTCTAATTTTTTTTAAATAATCTTTCATTACAATTTATTAAAGGACCTTCGATATAGTTTTGGTCAAGATGATCCAGTTTATCCTAATTGGCAAGAATAGTTAATTTTGGGCTGTATGATACCAAAGCCAAAAGTTAATCTTTCTCAAAGTTTCGCTAATTTCATTTAGATAGTGTACAATCAAAATACCTCTATCATTATTTAATAGCATTGAAATATAATCATGAGAGAAAGTTCTGTTTCCTTTGTGTTAAAAAAGAGAGAAGGCCTAATATGTGTGTCCTAAAATCCAAGTATTGTCACATAATACATTATATTATAAAACTGATATAAATATCCAATCGGGTCTTTTTATAATAGCTCTGGTAATTCACTGAAAAAAAATCAATTTAATACACACACACGAGGGTGGTTTAGAAAGTAAACCCTGTTCTAGCGTGGTGCTAGTAGATGTGCGCAGAGCGCCGCCAATGTCACATCTGCATGTTCTCTGATTCAGTAAGCATCCAACTGTGACAGTATGAACCCTGTTATTATTATTAGCACCGCGTCTTACTACCCGTTCGGGTTATACGCACTTACGCTAATGTGTCATGGTAGGGTGATTGTGAGATGAAATGGAGGACCTACAGTTTAACGTGGAATCCGAACCACGGTGGAGACCTGGCATTCCTAACATTCACTGAACCCTGTTCTTTAGCACATTCGTTTGGCATAACCTCATAACATGAGCGCTGCAATAAAAAAATTCCGCGAAATGCATGCAATAAGATTTTTTTCGGTGCCAAATGTTTCAGCAGCAAACATTTATCATCAATTGTGTACTGTATACGTTCCAAACGTTACGAGTGAAGGTGTTGTGCGGCAATGGGTCCGATTTTTTAAAAGTGGTAGAACACAGATGTCTACTGTAAGACTTTGAAGAAACTTAAGCAAGCCATTCAAAACAAACATCATTGTATGCTGACATTCGGTGTTGTGTTTTTGCATAACAACGCTCGTTCTCACAGTGCTCAAAAAACTCAAGAGCTTTAAAAGCAATTCAAATGGGACTTTTTTATCAACCACCTCACAGCCCTGACTTGGCGCCAGGTAATTTTCATCTCTTCACTCATATGAAAAAGTGGCTTGTGGTCGCAGCACTTTGATTACAACGACAAATTTCAAAATGCCATGGAAGATTGGCTATGTGCCCAAGCTGCTGAATTTTATGAAGAAGGAATTTGAAAATTAGTGAAACGCTATTACAAATGTTTAAATTTAAATGTTGACTATGTTGAAAAATAGTAAATAGCTGTAGTTTTAAGATTTAAATAATAAAATATTTTATCTATGCAAGATTTTATTTACAGCCAAACGGAGGTTACTTTCCAAATTGCCCTCATACCCGACCGGGATCAAACCTCGATCTCCCCGTCCAAGGCAGTCTAGTCTAACAGGAGACTAGTGCATTAGACCGTGAGGCCACCGAGATGGACATTTATCCTCAAAGAATTGTAAGTAAAAGGCTATCATCATAAATATACATATTAGTTGACCACAGCATTCCCTTCTCATTAAAATCAAGGCCACCTGTTGTATGTTTTTAATAAGAAAGTCACTCAAAGAGAGACAGGGAGAATTATTATGTGGTGGGGGAACAGGTTAGTATTGCCCTTGGAGAAAACAGTTGAACTACATGAAACCAAATAGCCGGCTACAGTATTTTTTTATGGAAATGGTAATGTTTTAAATCTCATTAATTTTTTTAAATATTAATTGTTTTTATTTATTTCAACCTTTAGCATAAAACTTATTAGTTGAATTTTAATTGATGGTTAGCAATAAATATTTTAATTTTTTTCTAGATGTTAATTTCTATAAAAAAAAATTAAAAAAAAGAGGCTAGTGAATTGGTATTATAGTTTTTGAAATATTCTTTCCTTCAAATTAACCTAAAGTTTCAATATGGAGGATTACTCTCCCGCCGACTCTTAAGGTTGTGAAGATTGCCTCACAAAAGTCTGTGAAAAGGACATTGGCGTTATTTATGATCAGATATGAAGCTTTAGTGGTAATCTTACTGCCATCTACATTTAGACTAATATTATAATAATTTTTAACTCTAGTATATATTTATTTTGTGTTATAATTTAATTATATATTAGTTTTGTGTCCCGTTTTGTTTTTAGTCTATAGCATCAGTATTGTAGTGTGTCCTGTTTTGTTTTAAGTTGATAGCATCAGTTACAATACTGTAGTACAACTCATAACATAACTATGTGAGGTTCTGTATGGGTATAAAGCAAAAATATTTTGAATCTAAGTAACTTCATAATGAAACTTAAACATTTTAATTTTGCATTTTTCTTTCTTCACTTAACCAAGAATTGTCCCCATCACCCACTTTAATAGACCACAAAATATAGAATAACTTAAGTATCACAAAGTGATATACAGCATATAGTGCACACACCAATGCTTCAAATCATTTGTTTATTTATTACATACAATAAAACTTTGCTAGTTACTCTTTTCAAATGTTTTTTGACCAAGATAAGCATTTTAAAGTTTAATCAAAGGGTAATTATCATAAATATTTTGAAATATGTTACTTAGAAACTATATTCAAACCATTTGATTGACTGTTGCATCTACTTTTGATATTTTAAATTGCTATTAAAACATAAATACAAATGGTTCAACAGTTTTTAGTAATAAAACCACGCTGAAAATTTTCCAAATTGTTTTAAATTGTGGAATTTTGTGAGAAAAAATAAATAAAAATAAAATCTCAAGATCATGATAACATACGAGAGCTCCAAAACTACTTTTTACTGAAAAATTATTTCATTTTTGTTAATCTTTAATTACCCTCAACTGAAGTTGCATTGTCATGACAAGGTCATGAAAATGAAAATAGCTAAATAGATCCCTAAATAATTGAATAATCATAATTTTTACCATATTGATATGGTCCATCAGACACCTTAGCTCAGTCAGTAATGTGTTTATCTACTGAGCCAAGCGTTCCGGTCTCCATTGCCTGCATGGCCGAAATAATTATCAATGGTGAAATGTTGGTTTATCCTTTCAGTGATAAATTAACAGCCGGGGACTGGATGTTGTGCCTGTCCTAGTCTCTTTTAAGTTACATTATAAGACACATGAAGCTACGACAGGACTAGCAAGCCGACAGTAGAAAATATATGTCTTGAATAAAAAAAAACTGACCCAGGCAACAGGCTGTAAACAGTAATGGGTGTAAAAAAATTACATGATCCCATTATAAATTATAATTTCAGTAGAAATAAAAAGTATTTGCTATTTTTTAAATAAGTATTATAATTTAAGAACATGTGTTTTCATATATTTTTAAAATCTTAAGACTGGTGAGATTTTAAATATCCTATTTACTTTTAAAATAAACAAATATGATGAAAGACACAAATATAATTATTTACAATCTCTGAGGATTTGAGGGATTCAAAAAGTCCATTCATATTTAAAATAATAAATTCTAACTTGGCTAATTTAGGTGATATTTTTAATGGTTCAATTTTTTTTCAAGGATTTGAGTCTCTAATCTCGAACATCCTTGAGAATTCGAGAGATTCAAAGAGTCCATTTATATTAAAAGTAATAAATTCTCACTTGGTTACTTTAGAAAATTTTATAGGACAAATGCTTGATTTCCCCCTTTAAATACCTCAAATTTTCAAGTAAAATGTAATATTTTGGAGAAAAAATAAGGATCAGGAGAGTATTATTATCCTATATTGGCCTGACTAAAGTACGACCTTGCACATAACGCAACCCTAACATTTGATAGCACCATGCACGTTATTTGTTTGCTGCCCCTCATGTATTGCTGTTAATTAAATGTCATATCTGAGCTCATTCGCTTACTGGAGACAGAAAGCCGCCTTTCTAACATGATCAGACACTTGGGGACACATCACAGACTGACCTATGGAATTACAAGCCCAGTAACAGTGGAGGGTGGAAATCCTCCCTCTATCTCAATTTTGACCATGAGTTTATTGAAAGACATGTGCAAGAGTGATGGTTCACATGATTTTGATCTCGAGTCCAATATTAGACATGCGATTGCCGATTCCTGTTGGTCGGCCAATACAGTTACAGTATGTAACACAATAGACCTGTGCGGAAATCATTTTTTTTTTGTATATAGTATAATAGTTTTCAGAAATACTTTTTTTAGAAGAAAAACCCCGCACTTTAGTCAAGCCAATACAGTAGTTAGTTTTAAGATTTCCCAAGTATTACCTTGTTTGTGAGGATGGGTCCATTGAGCGTGGGCGCTGAGGGTTGTGTTGGCGTGAGCGTGACAGGACCCAAGATGGGCGAGGGGGCTGTGCTCACAGACGAAGGAGGGGATGAGTTGTTGTGTTGGTGATGATGGTTGCTATCCAGTGTCTGCTGCTTGCTCAGAGCCACAGATTGTGGAGGGAGGTAGTCAACTGTAGTAGCGAGGGGGGCTGTGATTGACCCACCATCACCCCACTTGACGGAACACCGTTCTCCGTGGTGTGTGCTATATTCACAATTACATAATATTAATATTTAGCACTGTCTCTTACTACCCATTCGGGTTATACGCTTTAAGTACTAATTACGCTAATGGAATAACACAAAGATGTAACCATGCCATGAGCTGGGTGCATTGAAATATTAGATATAACAAATATAAGTGCAATGGTGGTTGTGCAGTGAGCTAATATGTTTAAAAAGTTAGGTCTAAGACTACATATAAGTACATAATATTGCAAGAGTCTAGAGTGAGCCTTAAAAATGTTCTTCTCTGGCTCTATTGTTATGAAAGTTATAAAATTACAAAACTTGAGTCTGTGTGAATTATATTACAGTTTGTGTGCTACACATCTTTCTGCACGTTTAGATTAGCTATAACCTTCCCTAATCTGATGACAAATTCTAGGATAGAACACAATGGTCTCCTAAATCAAAGTTTGTAAAGAATAAGCTCACATGTGCTTTTACTAGAAGAGTTGGTATTCTGTGTGTTGGATGCTGCCACCGCTGCAAAGTTGCCGATGTGGTTGATGAGCCCCGAGCTGGGCGAACTGTTGTTAGGTGTAGATTGAGACATTGAACCTGCAAACAAACACTCAGTAGATGAGCAAATTGAGACAAACACCCAACAAAGGGTGGTTACATTTTATAACTATTTTTATGATAGTAAAATAAATTAATGCCTAATGGCTTGGAAATGTATAAGACAGTGTAGAAACACTATACAATAATGTAAAGTAATTGATAGTATATTAAGCCAACCTCGATTTAGTGTTTTAAAAGTGCAACTTTGATTGGTTCTCACACCTAGCTATTAAATATGGATAGATGCACCAAGCACTTTTTATAAGACATTTTATGCGCTACAACTAAGTGACTTTATTTGGTCTTCTCAATTTTATCAGTGTAAGCTATAAAAGGTATACATAATAATACATTTTTTCAGGAAATTGTGATGAGTTTCTATATTTTTAAGCAAATTGTAAGAGTGCATGATATTGTGACATAATATCAGAAAGGGAGATTCATAAAATTGTGACAATGCATGATAAGTAGGGAGAAGACGGAAAAAAAAAGAAAAAAATTGGTGTGATAGTTTTTGGGCAACACAAAGCAAATGCTACGTAAAGAAATGGTTTATGATCCCGGGTTCTTACACACATATGGAACATAAAAAAAACTTAAAAAGTGATCATAATTTTAATGTGACTCAAATCCTTAAGAAAAAATCTTTGATTTTCAAGTAAAATTTGTTTTAGAGCTATAATACAGATTGTTGGTTGTTCAGAATCAACTATAGTTATAGGATGAATTTAATAACTAGGCCTCAGATAGGTAATTTAGCACTTAACTGAATGCATGAATGTTATCATTTAGTTACTATTTGTATTTCATATTTTATTATTTATATTTCCCAATATTTAGATTCGAGATTCGAAGGGAAATTGGAAATGTGGATGTGTAAAATATAGGATTCGACCCAATACTAGATATCATCGATGTACTTAATAAAATTTGAACTATAAACAATGTAAATATCTGACTTAGGCCATGCATAATGTAAAGAATATTCTTTTTTACTAATATTATTTTTAAAATGAACAAAAAATAAAATTACTGATAATTTTCCTGGTGTTATAAAACCAGTTTAAAGATGAGTTTTTTTAATTATTTTTAAACAGAAATTAAATATTTCTTATGAAAATATCAAATATTTATTTTTTATAATATAGGGCACTATCTAATCTTTTTCAAACGATTGCAATTAGTTTTAGCAAGATTATGTGAATAAAATTAAACATAGATAAAATTGTAGACAACAGTTAACTATTAATAAATGTAGACAAAAGTTAATTATGATTACTCTTATTTGTACTGTAAACCAACAAAGACTGCACATGTCAGAATATTAACACTAATTCTTTCAGTTATAAATACATAATAAACATGTATATATTTGATGCACAGTCTAATAGTACTAAATTTATAGTACTAGCGCAGTTTAAACAATAAATATGGTAGATGACTATATACAATCTAGATATGATCTATTGACAAAGGACACTTTTATTTGGTTTTAGTTAATAAATAAATTAATGTGAATATTTTAAATAACCAAAATAAATATTCATCAGTTTAAATAATGACTGCATAGAATTAGATAAAAATGTGTGTTGAAATAGAACAAACCAATTGATATGTTATTAAGTATTAAAAAATATGGAAATAATTCGAGGTATCAGTTACTACACATTTATTTATTACTAATTTTGTTTCATTTTTAAAAAACAATTGTATAACCATTACTGACTTGCTAAGCCTATGAAATTAAGAGGAGAGAGAAGAGAGGACAGAGTGGTTTTAGTTGAGAAATAGCTTGCAGCAAGGAAGTACCCTTTCACCATCACTGTTCATTGTAGTGATGGACAAAATAATGAAGGCAGTGGTAGACATAATAGGAGAGGGAAAATATGAAGGTAATGGTGTATCAGGACAACCTGATGGTATGGACCAATGAGGAGAAAGAAGGTCAGGAGCAGTTGGATGTGTGTGATAAAGTAGTAGAGAATAAAGTTTAATGTAAGGAAGAGTAAGATGGTGATAAGTAGAGAAACAGGTGTGACAGTAGGAGGGAAGAAGTGGAAATATTTAAATACCTGGGGAGTGTGATAGAGGAACGTGGAAAAAAACAGAAGATAAATCCGTGAGAAAGGGAGGCAAGCAGAAGTGTGAGAAGTAAGTATAATTTGGAGCAGGGCTGTGTCGAGGAAGTATGGAACATTTATATACAGGATATACTATAATCCAATATTGATATAAGCAGCATAAATGTGGGAGAAGTACTATTGGAGTGACAAGAATGGAGAGGATGAGAAATGAAAGGGTGAGAAGAGTAATTAAAGAGGAGCTATTGCAGGAGAGAATAGAGAAGGCACGACTAAGGTGAAGAGAATGGAGGAGATACCAACGATGATAATGGATATTGGCAGAAGGCCAAAAGAGTAAGCTGGCCAAAGGGAGTGCAGAGAAATGTGTAGGAGGGGAGATGGTAGGGTGAAAGGACATGTTGGAGAGAATTATGTTCCCAACAGAACCGACCAGTGGCTGGAAACTGTTCAAATCTAATCACTACATTAGAGGACATGAAATGCTCATTCATCTTTGATATACAACCCGCACCGATGGCATAGTTAGCTAACGCGCTAGTTTCATGTTGAGTTAGTGTGCTGAAGATGGGGAGATTGAGGTTTGAATATTGCTAAGGTAAACTGTGTGTGTGTGGAGGGGTTCTAAACGGTAAATGGTTTTCCACTCTCCTCCCACACAAATGTGGGTCACCTTCCTTTATATTCAACCTTCTCAATTCCTAACCAATTAGCGTGATTAGTACTTATACGTACAACCCAAATGGGTAGTAAGATGCAGTGCTAAGTATTATTATTATTATTATTATACATTATTTTTTTCTTATTTTCTATGTATATTAATATATTTCTGCAAGGAAAGCCTCTTTTCATGATTTGAGGTACAATTGGCTATGTGTAAAGTAGGTACAGGAAAGGTGAATATAAACACATAAAAAGGAGCACATATTGATTGGGTTTTACAATGGAAAGAACACTTTTCACACTTTACACTGCCATTGGGACATATGTTTCATTCAATTGGAGCTCATTAGCAGGCTAGTTTTATGTTATAAACATAAAATATGTATATTAAATATGACTGTGTCACAATCACTTCAAGTGCCATGGATAATTTAAATAATTTTTATTTTGTAAATAGTTTTAATAGGATTTAAATTTTTTTCTGTTCAAAATAATCTTTTAGTTTTAATGAATAAAATATTGTTGATGTTCTGAAATATCCACTACATTCTAGATTTTATGAAATAGCTCCATGGAAAATTAAAAACCAGAATTTTGATTTGAAGGTCATATAAAATTTATCTGAATACATTATAATCTATTTTTGATTGGCTTAGGATTATTTTTAAGTATATTTAATATGCTTGTAGCGTGGATACCACGCTAATAGAGCAGTGTTACAAACATGGTACAACAACAAACTCTAGGAAAAGAGAATGGAAATGTATAATGGCAACTCATATTCCCTTACCCCAACGGTGTAGCTCTTGTCTTGCTCAGTCTGTACCCTTGCAAAGCATATGCAAGCCTGGGGACAATTCCTTGCTAAAGTTAATGGAATTTTATCTGGCACTGACTCACTCAAATGGCAGTGCCGAAAGAACCCGCACCAGCAGAATTATGACTAAACAACGGAGAAGGCCTACGATTTTCCGTGTATGTTCTTGTTACTTTTAAGATTAAAGTAAGGTTAAGGAAAAGTTAGGATGGACAGGAAACAGTCTAACCTCACCACCATAGAAACAATTAGACAGTGGCTGAGGATGGTGAAAGGGAAATCTTTAAAAAAAAATTTCACATATGTTATGCAGTTTATATTAAAAATGGTTTTAGTTTTGGACTAAGTTTAAGCAAATATGTTAATTGATACTCAGACTAGAACTTACCTGATACAGGTTTGCTCGGTGTACTGGAGTTTAGGACTGATTTGAGTACAGGCTGTGAGCAATTACTAGAGTTGATCAAGGAATTGCTGTTACTCGCTCTAACAGCAGTTGGTTTCAATGGCTGTTAAACACAAAACAAGTCAATATAATGTAGTCCAGTCAATCGGTAGTTTTTGCTAACAAAAAATCCGGGAGTTTTGAAATTTAAAATGGTTATAGTTCCGGGTCGTTTGAAATTTAAAATGGTCACAGAGTTCCTGGTCCTAAATCATTTTCAGAGTTTTCAACCTTGGCATGCCACCATCTTAGAAAAATGGAGACAAAATGTATTTTTTTATATATATCTTCTTTCTGGTTGGTCCTACTTTCAAAATAGTCATTATCAATAATATAAAAAAATATGGTTTTTTAAAACTTTTCTCTAAAACATTTTTTTTTCCATTGGACTAATAGTTTCTAACCTTCAGTAGGGTAAAGTAGAAAACATTCTGCAAATTTTTGAAAACTCTTGTATCTCCCAATTTTTTTTTCATTATCTATTTATAATTGTATATCGACTCTTTGCAATACTGATGAAATGTTAACCAGCTGATTTCCACACCACGAGGTAGAGCTACTGGCACTTTTTTTACATGGTATCTCCTGTAAGCTTAATCCACAGGTAAAAATCTTTCTTTAGACAATTATTGGAATCTGCTCCTCTGAAAATCCAGGTTGACTGACGTTTATTTCTTTGCTGCTTCTGTGATTATCTCTTGATTCAAAATCTTTGTCTTCTTCACACAAGAATAATATCTCGCTGAAGCTTTCTGATTTCTATTCAATTTATTCTTCAGTTTCCTATAACCATAAGCTACCTTGCATTTACACGAGATAAATATGAGCAAAACAAAAAGAGCCATGTGCATGTGCACGCACATGGCTCTTAACAGTATATTCCATTAGGATTGAGGTTGAGGGGCACAAAGTCCAAATGTTTTGTAATACGGCAGATAAGGAGAAGGTTTTGCAATCCTTCAACCAGGATAGATACAAAACAAAAACTTTTTTTTTAAATTAAAGGAATATTCACTAATATACGCCACTAAAGGTCGGAAACTGTTCAACCAACCAAAAAAAGTTTTAAATAAAAGTTGTAGTAAAATTGTATCCTTTATAGCGTTGTTAGCAACTATCTTGATCATAGGATCAAATGGAAAGAATATATAAAGAAAAAAAGATTTAGGCTGTCATTTTTTTCAAGATGGTGGCACGAGTGGTGCTGCACCAAGGTTGAAAACTTAGAAAATCTTTTAGAGCCCATAATTATGTGACCATTTTAAATATCAAAACTCCCACTTTTTTTGTCTCTATTGACTGGGCTAAGGGTTTAGGTTAGTTCATCAGATTTCCTTATATTAATGTTATT
>JBCFYV010011164.1:22155245-22292410 GCA_039000515.1 Timema cristinae
GTTTGATGTTTCTCATGCTATGAAAGGGAGAGATTGCGACGTTGCCAGATAATGGTCTTAGCAACACATATCTTGAGCAGCGTGTCAGTTTTTTAAACACAAGTAGTCAAGATGTAAACAATTCTAGATATGATTATCTCATTTTCCCATTATTGTTGTGTCAGGAGAAGAAACTGGTATAAAGCTTCAAGACAAAGAAAAAATGACTATATGAAAAGCAGAATCAATCAAGGAAATATAGTTTGGCCAACCATGTATACATGTATACATGTATGTAAGTGTAATACTAATAGGCTTACTTGTTAATATGTCAAGATCAACATTTAACCAAGACAGAAAAAAAAAGTTCTAAAAAGTTGAATTTAATAACCCGGAGTGGTGACGTTCATTGTTTTCAAAGAGCTGGCAACGTGGAGGTTTCAAGTATGTACAATTTCTAAATCAGTTAGATAATGCCATTTTATTTGAAGTAAAGCGTGTGTTAGGGTGGATGGAGCTTTGAGAAAATGTGTTTGACATTGAAGAGGGTATTAAACAAGATTGTTTTATGTTCCCATGGTTGTTTAATGTTTTCATGGATAAGTGTATGAGGGATGCTTGTGAGGACACGGTTGGTGTACAAGTGTAAAATGTGAATGTGAGCGTGCTCTTATATGCAGATGATGCTGTATTAATGGGCGAGAGTGAATGTGACTTGCAGAATGCATTACATCATTTGAATGTGGTGACAGGTAGAATGGATCTTCAAATAAATGTCTCCAAAACTAAGGTGAGAGTTTTGTAAAATTTGAAGGATAGATGGTGAAATCAACAGATGAGTGAATGCCTCTCAGATAGTAGTTGGATGTATGTGTACTATTCAAAGTATTGCAGTAGTATCAAAAGAGGCAAACATGGCAGTACAGAAAAGTGTGTTAACGCCAACATTGTTTTATGAATGTGAAGTGTGGGTTTGTCAGGAGAACCACAAGGGCACGGTATATGCGGTTTGAATGATATCTAAGAAATGTATGTGGGAAAACATGTATGGACAGTCGGTAGTGAATGGGTGCTGAAGGAGTGCCGTTTTAAAGTAAATCCAATGGGTCTATTTGAAAGAAGCATCAGGCATGTTGAGAGGATGAGTGTGGATCAAAAGAGGTAGACCATGTAAATCATGGCTAAATGTGGTAGACAAATATGTGAAAAAGAAAAACATTAAGAGTTTTAAGAATATGTCCTAACATGGAAAACAAAGATTATCTTTTATTTTAAAAATAGGAAAAATTGTGACAAACGAAGCATTGAAAGGAGGATAGAAGAAAGAGCAAGGTAGGTGTGTAGGCCTTTCCCTTCTATCTTCCTTTCAACTTTAATTTTATTTTTAAAAAAGTAGTTAGGGCCACCCTTTTGTAAATATTAATCAACCTTTGCACTATTGTTAAAAAAGTGGTGTGATATTTTTTGATGTTTCAACTCTTGAGATTAGTGCTATTGATTGTGTTATTTCTTTAATAAACATAAAATATGTCTAAAATAATTTTCAACCTTTTTTTGAAATATTATATTATTGGATTGGATTCGAAAACTTAACAAACTAAAATAAAATACTAAACACAGATTTGATTTGAAATGTTATCATAATTATAAGCCCAAAATAAATGATTCGGTTTGGACCTGAACATAATTTTAAAATAAATTATTTACTGCAATTTTTTTAGGCATGTTTTTCAACTAGGATTCAATTCGATAAAATAAATCTAGCAATAGATTCGATGAGTTAGTTAGCCAAGATTCGAATTTGATTCTAAATTGAAAACTATGGATTCGCATAGGCTTACTCTGCATATGACGTCAATCTCATTAAAATTACGTGAGATAAAATTTTATGGTTTGTAAAACACATGAGTGAAATCTAGAGTTATGAGTAGTCAAAAGCTATGTTTTTGGGATGATTAGCTTGACATGATTTTTTTTAGTGAATTTAAATTTAACTAATTTAGATATACATTTTATATTTTGTACATATTGGTGGAAATTATTTTTACAACTTAAATCTTTAGCATTGACATGTTTTCGTCAAGCGAGTTAAACTGAAAATTAGCAAACATGGAAGATTTTTTAATACACCAGTATTTACACAAAGTAAACAAAGAAATGTGGATCATTAACAAAGTGGAAGCAGGGATGCCCAGCTTAGATTACAGGTCATATGACACATCTCTGACAGGCTATATACCTCCACTCCCTCCTAACTACAACTGTAAAGTGTATATCGAGTCTTCTTGTTCAGTCAACAGCATATATAATTATTGTACATTAAATTGTAAAATACCTTGAAATATATTTTAAAATTAAATTTACTTTAAATAATCAATAAACATAATTTTATCAAGGATAAATATGTTTAGTTAATTATATATGTACAATGTGCATGTACACAAATTTACCAATTTAATGGGATTTCTGAGCTTTCATTTCAAGCGACAATGTGTTAATATCTGTAGTAAGTTTGAATACACAGAGTCATAGTACTGCATGCAGAGGGTCACCCGTGATGCAGTAGCACAGCTTGGATTTTACTATCTTCATTCTTGATAACGTTTGTCACAAATAGAGCTACTACCAAATGCACACAAATATTTCCTTGTAAATTCTAGTAAAGCTAGTCATTTTTCATTGCAATGGCACCCATACACATAAAGTCTGTGACAGTTCCAGCCTTCAGTTCAATTTGCAAGAAAGAGAAACATACACATAAGCCGAAGCAGATGGTTGTCCTCAATTCCACAAATCGTTCACCAAACTGTGTGTGTGTGTGTGTGGGTGGGTGGCAATATCTTGGCAGTCCCGACCTTTAGTCCTCAAATTTCAACAGATTGAAAAACTTTGTTTGAGGCCGCAGCCAAAAATGAGTGACTAAGATAGCAACCAGCCATATTTTATTACTGACTTTATTGATATATATCACAACTTCCAAGTCTATGTGATATCAAATCAAAAGTGTTTAGTAACAGATATGAAAACTTAAAGGCCTACAAAAAAAAATACCTGTTTGATTACTATAAAACAATTGATGATCAGGCTAGTGAGGATAAAGTAAAGAAGTGTGTTAATAATATGAGAAGAGTGTTCCGGAAAGAACATGAAAAAGAAAGGTTATGATATTACTATTTACAGCATCACAAGATCAAGAAAAACAACTTCAACCGATGACTGACAATTGGATGCTGGCTACATACACAAAGTAAAATGCAACAAACATGCTGGAAGCAGTAATAACTTTAGAAAAGGATCACAAAATGACAGCACCCTTTTTTTTTTTGTGACATAACTTATCAACCATGTGATTTACGCCCATGTTAAAACATAGCTTATGTTAAATGTTAAAACCAGTCAAGTACCACCAAAGTTATCAAACAAAAATATTTAAGTAAATTTAATTTTCATTTGTTAGTATTTTTCTGTCTGATAATTTAAACATAAAATTATTAATGTTGTCTATAAAAACCCAAGCACCCCCCATACCACCAGGTTGAGAAACACAGTTTTAAGCATGATGAATTGCATCCACGGCCTTGTTGTAATCCATATAGTCTTATTCCTGTTCTCCACTCACTTCTTATTACATCACCTGTGTTGGGAATTTATCTATCAACGTAATTGTTGGCTATATAAGACATCTTAAAAAAAGGCTTAAAAATTATATAAAGCCCACGCGGCAAGCACTATTTTGTTTATCTTTTGAAGGTGTATATTAATCAGCATCTGGAAAACTATAAATCTATTCGCTAGTATTCCAAAGGCGTTTTCAACACTGTGGCAGACTCTACTTAATCTATGATTTAATATAGCTTCCTCTTGTGTTAAATTTTTTCAGAAAAGGGCTTCAAAATATTCTCACGTGATAATTCATCATCCACAACAAAAACAAAGTTCAAGTTCTAATTCATTATTAGAGGACCAATTTAATTTCTTGAAGTTTATCATAAAACTTGGTATATTCTATTACATCTTCATCAGAAACTACCATTAGAGCCAACATTACATAAACAAATTTATAATAGGCATTAACAAGTGCGACGATAACTATGTTGTGATATTCCTTATAGTTGAGAAAATTTGATCCAATATTGACTGGTTTTACAATTCTTATTTGTTTGCCATCAATAGACCCCCCTACCCCCCACACACATACCCAGTTGCCATCTACTTTGAATGTTATTTATTTCTTGCCAGTCCTCTGATTTCTTGGGAAACTAAACCAATAAATTTTGAGTGGCTTGTTTCAGTATGACGACACAAAGACAGTATCAATCAGGGTTTTATTATGGATTCTTTGATGATAAATGATGATTCAATACAATCGCTTTCAACACCTCGGGTACAAGAACAATCTTTACTGACGTCCAATAAAGCTTAGAGCTATAGTTCAAAACAATCAATCGAGAGGGCGCTCAATGCTTTAGCAGCCGTCAAGGAAGATGAATGTGATGTAATTAGAGGCACAAATTACAATGGATGGATGCGAACCAAAGAGTTTAGACATAACAGTTAATTAATAATGTTATGTATTTGGTATTAAAAAAAAATTGATATAACTTATTTGTATTTAAGTGCTGTTCCAAATCTGCACCAAAAACAAATTTTTGAAAATTCAATTAATATTCTATTTATTTACAATCACCATCCAGGAAATTCTAATTATTGTTATCCTTCTGCACGACCTTCTGTATTTCCCACAAATGAACACACAAGCAGTATTAATACTGAGGGAGGCCCAATGTCATCAAGAAAATTTATAACTTTTCAAAACAATTTCTAATTAATTAATTAAGTTTAAATTTAGGAACATTTGCAAGACTTTTTCTAAAACTTGTTTTAGTTGTGAATTGAAGCAGAGTTCATACCTATTTATATTTGTCCTAGTTTCAATTTGATGTGTTTTATTTTGTAATATTTTGTTAAAGAAATTTTTTTTGTCTTCAAAACTTACCTTTAAATAGGAACTCCTTTTTCCGAGTTTTTTAAATGTAATCACATGTTTCTGATATTATTTTCCCAGGTGCTTGTGGAGAAATAATTGCAGAGGATTTTAGATCTTCTATAGTAGAACCAGTTGCTAGAAACCTCAATGTTACAATGTATTTCCTTTCCTGTGCACTAATTTTAATAACTTTTTAAAACATGTTTTGTCAATTATAATGTAATTTTTTAGAACTTCACTGCTGGTGTTTTTTAAACATTTTAAAAGTTTTGTGTGTGACAAATTTTCACGATCAAAAGACCATTCCTTATCATAATAACGAAACAAAAAACATACACACACTTTAATGCTTAATAACACTAAAATAGAATCCATTTCAGTTTTAATTGCACTGGCGCTTTATTCAAATCTACTGCAAATGGATTTTCGAACCATTGAATTTCCTTTTCATACAAAGAGAAGTCTCTAAATTTGTTACAAAACTCTTGTTTCAATAAATCAACGAAATTCATAAAGTAATGTATAGGTATGATACTGATTGTGTTAGTTTTCTGGAGCTTGGTAAAGAACTCGAGATGAGGAAATTGTCTCATTTGTAATTTCTGTCCAAATAGTTTGTTTTGAATCTAATACATCACCATACATGTCACTTGTAAGTTTTCGTTCCACTTGAAGTGTTTTAATTAAGATGTTCAATTATTGAGTTAAATCTGTGATCATAGTTAATTTCCACAGTTAATCTTTATTAGATCGTTCCAACATGGCTTTCGTCTTAATATTTATAAATTCATCTATTTCTGCATGCAAATTAAATAAACGTTTTAAAACACTATCGCGGCTAAGACAACACACTTTACTGTGATTGATTGGAACAGCCTGTTATGCAGTCAATATCACAACGTTAATCAAACACTTTTCCACCTTGTGCATATAATGTAGTGTTATTCTAAGGGTATCTCAACATTTCAAAAATCTTCTAATTAAATTGGTTTGATTGTAGTCATATATTTTTTTTAACCATCTATTGCTATACATTTGATGTAAATCAAGCTGTTCCAATGTCTCGTTTAAATGAAGAACCTAATCCTCTCCTTTTGTTCCATGAATGCTCTTTAAAGATGCCAAGTTCTGTTAACACTGCATATAAAGATCAATAGCTATACAGTATCAATGAGATTATTACCTTTAACCCAAGCAAGGAAATGCCATTCAAATGTTTTGTATTTTTGATATAATTGCAAGCATAAAACCCAATTCTTCAGTTATCGTCAGTGAATTTTCCGATAAACTTAGCGCATCAATCAGTTGTTTCTATTCATGACAGATCTTTTCCATCCTTGATATAATGCAATTTTTAACAAATTCTCCAACAGAAAATGGTTTCTCTTTTGTGGCTAGTAATTGAGCAAATCTGTTATGTGCGCAAAGAGCAACTATATTTCCCTCAATGAGTTTTGTGAACATATGTTTACAAGGGGCAAAACCTTTTGTTAAATTAAAAATCTTTTCTTTCTTTAAGTCTCCTTCATACTTATCAAACATGTATTTATGCTTCAAGACATACTGTACTGCTGTCTTAAGTTATATTCTTTAGGAACTGCAATATTTTCTTTGCAAATTTATCATCACTTTATCACTATTAACAATAAAAAATAATATTCAGTCCACTTTTTATTAAAAAACGTGACACTCGTTATCCACTTTACTACATTTAGAAAGAAACATGATAACTTATAAACAAGTATTTAAAAAAATTACACTCCACGCTGATATTTTCTTTGAGCATACAGAAGCCACACTAAACACACAGATTACTTGTAGTGGTGGGACGAGAGAGGGAAGCTGGGTTTAACCCTTACCCAATGATGGTAATGAGATGTCTAGCGATGTTTGAAATGCAACCAATGCATTTACAGTAAAAAGAGAAGTTGGATTGATGTACCCAACGTTGGATGTATTTTGAATTTTATATGAATATGTTTACAAGGAAATATAGGTTTATTGTGTGCTGTGGTAAGGGTGAATAGCTGAGTTGCAAGGGAAAGTAAACAAGACCTAAACAAACTTACATTGCCATGGAAAGTAAACAGGACTGAAACATTGAACATCTTGGGAGTAGACATGTAATATTAATTGTTTAGTATTTGGATCTACATACATGCCTAATATATTAATAAAATAGTTCATGTGTGTCAATATATTTACGGTAAACCTTCTAGTTTCCAACCATAAAAAAGCCAACAATTCAGTTGAAGAAATTATAAATTATATAAATTTTAGCCAAGTTTGGAATACTTTGTCAAGCTAATTAATCAATAAATCAAGGAATGAAATTATTAATTTAGTTGAGACGCAACCAGGTCTACATTAAGGAGTTTGTACTGGACCAGCTAGCTATAAAGACTTGGCCGTGATAGTTTGTTTATCCTTATGGAGAGTCTTAAGTTGTGATACATGAGCAGTTTTTCAATCTAACATACAAATCACTAGAATGAGACTTACTAATAATTGTTCAAAACAAATGAATGTTGTAGAGCAGAGATTCCCAACCATAAGATCGTCAAACTTTGCAATTTATTTTTTCACATATAAAGATATTAGCTTTTCACGATTCGCTCAGTTTTTCCCATTAGTTTTAATAAAGATATTTTTTATTTTATTAATAAGAAAAAAATTAAGTAGAGTACTAGACATGTGTGTGTAGGTTTTCAATTTTACCTCGTATGGCAGAGGAGAGTAAGGGGCCGCAGTGAATTATCAGTAGTTTCAGGACGTCTGCGATATGGAAAAGGTTGGGAATCTTTATATTGTATAGAACTAAATTCACATTAAGTAAATAAGCAAATTTTTTATAGTAAATACTTATTTTAATAAAATGTAAGAAAAAATAAATTAAACAATAAAATACAAATATACATGGAATGAAGGATAACCTGTTAAGTTCATAGATAAAACAGACGTTCGTTTACACAGGGATTGAAATGGTGAAAAATGAGTGACAAAACATTTATACAGCCACCAACATGATCTGCCATGAACATGCATTAGCAAATGTTGGATCATTTTTACAAGGAATAAATTCAGAATATAATCCTGTGAAAAACTCACATGCAAACTTTTAATATTTTATTTTCAACCGAATTTTGATTTGTCTTGAAAATGTTAGAAATAGGCTAACTCAAATATATATATATATATATATTATATATATATATATATATAATATTGAATTAATGGTAGTTAGGAATACAAAGCATTTAAAAGTTGAATTGAAAATAAAACATCAAAAATAATTTAAGAACTAAAACGCTACTTTATTTTATCATCCTAGTAAGTTTAAATTGTTTCCAGTTCTAACTTTGCCCCTCTAATAGTAGTTGAGAAATAAAATACCCCATATTATATGGTATGGCTAAATATACTATAAATTGCTGTAGTAGGCAGATAGATGAAAATAAAGCTGCAATAAAGCCTATCTTCCAGGTTTCAAACAGTGATAAATAATTCAACTGTTGCTTTGTGTGGTTTCTATTTAATTCATACACATTTAGTTAGTTGGCAGTCCTGTGACAATGTTAACAAACAGCACAGTAGAAAAATCTCTTAAGTGAGCGAGGAATTATGACAAAGCTCAGACATCTTGTCATTCATTATTAGCAAGTCTTCTAAACTAGTATTCTTACAAACATTTCAATATGTATGTGATTACCCACTAAAAATTGTGTTTAGTTCCTTTTGAAATTAGTCTGAAAAAAAGTGAATATATTTTGTGTCATGTTTCTTAATACAAGAGGGGCAGCTGGGCATATATGTTGAGAAAATGGACATAATTCATACTTTACACTGATGCCATTGAACAATAAAGTAAAGACAGTACAATCTAGTTTGATGGATTGTCCAACAACGCACAAAGTATTGACTGTGAAAGTCATTTTGAGTTTGTTCCCCTCTCCTCGTAACTTCTGACATGTATAAAATTATACAAGTTAAAAAGGGGTTTCCTTAAAATATTGAACTTGTGATAAATGCTTCGATAAAATTAGATTTGAATTTTTAGAATAAGTAACTGATGTTTAGTATTAGGGAGAACTCAAACATTCAAACTTGATGCATCTGAGCAATATCAATCATTGCAAATTTAAAAAGCACACAGTGTAATGCAAGTCTGCTTTAGCTGTTTCAATTTAATTGTTAAAACACACAGTTAAAACATTTTATAATAAAAATCAAACTAGATACTATGTCTAAACACAAGCTTTTCTGCCATTATGAGCACGTTACATATTTATTTTAATCTAAGCAAAGGACCAAAATTTGGTTGGTGGAGTTGAGGGGGGAGATAACTCATTTATAGGAAAAACAAAGCCTAAAATAAGATTTCTAAAGTCCCAGAAGTTATAAAAATCTTTATATTGGTTCTTTTTCAAAACTACATTCACCTGTTTATACCCAAGGAGATAACACTAAATTTTGAGGGTGCAAAAGGGGGAAGAAAAGAATTTTGATACGAACATTAACTTGCTATAATTTTAATTGAATCACAAATGGGTAAAACACTGTAGTAAAATTTTTTTAGTATAAAATTATTTTGTAACCATCCATGCTAGTACTTTAAAACCCAATATGCTGCTAAAATATTTCAAATATAAGTGAGAAATTGTATTTCCCTCCTGCTTAAGTTTACCAGTTTTAAAAGTTTTGTGTTTAAAAATGAGGTGGCCCTATGGTTAAATAATTTTATAATAAAGGAGATTGATAAAACTAAAGAAAAAGGAAAAATAAACTACTAAGAGTAAATTTGATGAAGAAAGCCCACCTAGGGAAAGAGGAAAAATGTGGGAAGAATCCAATGCACAAAGGTGACATCTTCTTCTTTGTCTTCTATAGTAGAAGTAGTCACACACACATTTTAACACAAATATTATAATATTTTGGAATTGTCGACTTTATCAAACACAAAGAAGAGAGTAAAAACACTGGATTACTCCATTTTGAATTTAAAGAAAAACAGTTAGAAACACATTGTGCCAACTGATTTTGGGAGTAAAGATAAATTCCTTGGCTATGGATAGTATTTATAGAAACTTATTAAAAATAATAATACTAATTTAAAAATTGATAATCTTATAGAAAGAAAGAAACTATCTTCTGTTGAGGCCTGGTGGTAATCCATTGGTGGGCTAGTTCCCACTGTAAGTTGAGAACTGTTGGTGGTGTAGCAGGTTTGAAACTCCTGGTTGTGGGTACCAGCATGGATGGGTACAGGCTTGTCTGTATCTTTGTGGTTTGTGTCAAAACAATGATCGTTCATTTGCTGTACGAGAAAACCTGTAGTAAGGCCTATATACTTTGAATTACATGATTTGCACTGTAGTTGATATATCAAGTTATTGGTTTTGCAGTTGTAATAATCAGGGATTTTGTGTTCCAATTTGGTTACTTTGGCGTTAAAGGATGTAGCCGGTAGGTGGATTCCACATGTGCTGCAACGGGTGCTACCACAGGGGTATGAAACTTTGGTAGTCGGGTTTTCTTTTCAGATTCTCTTGGGGTCACAGAATTTGGGATGGACGAGAATATTGTGGAGATTGGGTGGCCGTTTGAAAGTGACTCTTGGGGGTGAACTAAGAAAGGTTTTGGGTCTGAGTGAAACGGGTTAGGAATTTGTAACCATTTTTAAGGATGGTGTTGATAAGTTGTAGACCAGGATGGTATTGTGTTGTGAGAGGGATGTCCTCAACTTTTTTTGGAGGGACATATTAATCCCCGTAGAGTTGTTTACAATATTCACTTAAATCATCGGGTTTTGAACATATCAGTGTTTTAAAAGGCAATAAAGATCATATATAAAAACTTTGATTAAAAATGTGTGTGACTATTCCTGTTATAGAAGACAGAAGAAAGGAACAAAATGTCACCTTTGTGGATTGGATTCCTCCCACATTTTTCCTCTTTACCTAGGAGGGCTTTTAACACTCAATTAATTAGTTGATATTTCCTTATAAACAAAATAAGTGAGAATATTTAGACTACACCAGTGTTTGAATGATCCCTAAATAAATAAAACTATTTTGTTTCAAAGATTTTTTAAAGATGTAATAATGCCAAAATATTTAAAAAAAGATACTTGTGTTACAATGTATGTGCAACTTTGCTCTGAATGGAGAAGCCAGAAGAAAGAAAAAAGTCACCTTAGTACAATGGATTCTACTTGCATGACTTTATAAATTCAATCTTCATTTGGTATATTTTTATGTTTTATCAATTTACAAATTTATTAACAAAAAAAATTTTTTTAATGAGAAAACAGACCCAGGAATCGAAATATAGAGGTGGGATTGCTTAATCATAACTAATTCAAAAAGTCAATAATAAATGTAAATTATCTATAGATTTGTTGGTGTGACTGCAGTCGATTCTCCAGGTTTATTGGTATTACATTAATACTTGAACAAATTTAAAACAAGGTTAGTGAAATCAAACAGCTATCATAAAGTCATCCATTAGCACTATGAAGTTTGAAAAATTGGTTTGTTCTTCCACAAGAATTATCTATTAGTCTGACAAAATTATGAGCCGTGCATGGCTTAATATGCCGTAACTGTAATTACTCCATTATTCAAAATTACCTTTCTAAAATAGTGTAGAAATGACAGAAAATAAAATACCTCTTACAAATCATTCAAGACTTTTGGCTCGTTAACCAAAGATACTTTTACAGCATTTATATGTATAAAAGTACAAATCAAAAAAAACTATTGTAAACAAAATGCAAATAATTGTACGCCTGAGATCTTGTTTCATGTCATGATGTGTTCTTACCAATCATAAAAAAATAAGAAAAGTTGATTATAATAAAACCAATATGTACCATCGAAATAGCACAAATGCTGAATACATAATATGCAAAGTTTTTTTACAGAAGTATGTTACCAAAGACAAATTAGTAGAAAAGATCTATTGTGACAAATCAAATGTTTGGATTTAGTTAAATAAAAGGTTGGATATCTGCATAAAAAGTTATTTACAATATTTTTCGGTAAAAAATATTTACAAATTGACTCAAATTAAAATGGTATAGTGCTATGAATAGAAAACAAACAGCTAATACCTGTGTTTATTTTTAACATTTCTTGTAGTCCTGTTAGGTATATAAAAACCCCTTAAAAGAACAAAATTATAAAATAAAATATCTTGGTCAGATAACTTTTATTGGTTTTTTTTTGCCGTTAAAAAGAAAATTGCAGCCATGCAATTGATACTAAAGTATTTTTTTCTCTAGTTTTTCATTAATTCATAAACATAGCTGACCTTTATTTGAATTTGAAAGAACAAACATTATTTTGTGAACATTTATATTGTTTTATATTTTGCTTTTAATAAATGTTACAGTGAATTTTTTTAATATGCTTAGTATAACCCAGTTTTGTGAAATTTTGGTGCTAGTCATGAAATTGTATCAGATGAAGCTAGAACTAAGAGTTTACAATGGCCAATGCACTTTTATTTAGTATTTAAAAAAAACATTGCAAAATATATTTAATCATTCCAGAGAATTAAAAAAAAATTGCCTCACCTTTTACAGGTGCCCAGCTATAGAGATAAGATTAGTCAAGATGTATGCCATTAAGTTCAAAAATATGATTAATTTAAGAACATTTGGGAAAAGCTTCTATTTGACCATTTGATCTGACTGATCCACTTTTGTTTCAAATATTTTTATTTTACTAATAAAAATTTGAATCTTAAAAACATTGTAAATGTAGGAAGTTGTTCCAAATTGATATATTGTTCACTGTATTTGTGATTTTGTTTACATTAATTCTGAAGTTGCCATATATAATTGTATTAGCAACTAATGAAGATCCCATCCATATTTCTTAATATAGCACTAGTTTACTTTATCAATCAATCAGGTTTGACACAAAACGGGGGGATAAAAACAATATTGCACAAACCATCTTAAAATAAAAATAATTTTAATATAGTTTTATTTTGGCTGGGGGAGAATAGATAATAGTTTCTATTAGCACCATGTGAACACAACCATCTTATTATGGAGACACAATATTCCATATGTTTAACAAGTCATCATTATCACATGTGCTGCTAAACAAAGGAGTGTAAAACAAAACAAAATACACTAGAAACACGCTATAAAAAATAAAACTATCTAAAAGCAACAGTTTAAAAATAAAATAGCTTAATAGTGAGGTTTCCCATCCACTTGTTGATCAAACTAGTCATTTATAAAACATCAAACAAGAATCAAAACCTAGAAATAGTTACATAAGAAACAAAATTTTATAGAAAGGAGCAAAAAAAGCATGTTTTAATTAATTCCCAGTATACAAAAGAAAAACCAAAAT
Organism: Timema cristinae; assembly: GCA_039000515.1. Classification (NCBI taxonomy): domain Eukaryota; kingdom Metazoa; phylum Arthropoda; class Insecta; order Phasmatodea; family Timematidae; genus Timema; species Timema cristinae. Next base: position 22,168,581 of record JBCFYV010011164.1, read on the forward strand.
TGAAAACTTTTACTAAGGTTTTCACCATCTAATGAGTATAAGTAGTGCAAGTAGACAATTTTCACTTAAGAGTCGTGTTTGGATGAAACAAAGTTGATTTCAAGTAATATAATTAGAGCTGTACTAGAAATAGTTCAACTTCAATTTCTGCAAGAGATTCATTTATAAATCTTATGTACAAAAATTAGTTTTTTTTTGTAAAAAAAAAAGGTCCCACATTCAGATTTTTAAATATATTTAATATAATTATTGTAAATTTTTCTAATTAGACAAAAGGAAATACATAGGGACGGTTTGCTATCAAATAATTACTTCCAAAGTATTTTAAGAATGGCATAGTATCCAACATTTTTGTTGAACCTTTAAAGCTGAGACCATAATTATTAAAAATGAATATAATTGATTTTCTTCATAAGTTTTGGTGGTGTGTGAAGTTAACTTCATCAATTCAAAAAGAAGTTAAATATTCACAAAGTTAACCAAAGCACAGTTATTTAAGAATGTGTTTTATGTTGGGAAAACTATTATAATTTATGGAGATGCAAAGCCAAATTAACAGGGGCAGGTTGGGGGTTCTAAAGGGGCTGCAGCCTCAAAAGTCTCATTTACTTCCATGATGCTCTAAGCAGCCAATTAGGGCTAGAAATGATGGCGTGTCTTTATTGTTATAAATATGACAAAGTGTTAAGTTATTTTATTTTTATAGCAATAAATAAGAGTGACTTTAAATTTCAGCAATGGAAAGAAAATTTCCTAGCGGCGTAGAAAAACCTTAAGTTAAAAGAACAAAAAGTGGAAACCTGCCAAAAATCTCTCATAGGTGAAAAGGCTGCAACATTTGAATAAACTATTACTAGCGAATTAGAGAAAAAAAAAACCTTTCTACAGGTAATAGATAGGGATATTCCGAAAGCTTGGTCTAAGGCCTAAGCCAACTGCTTTTTTTTATGAACCTCAACGTTATTGTTTATTGGTGTCCATGCATTAATGAAAATGTTGCTTTCAAGAATTTTGTTCTTTATTTTATTTTTATTAGTTTTGGGGTTTGATTTTTTTTTTTTCAGAGGTAACTTATTTCTGACAACATATTTCAATATTATACCTCAGTGAGAAGAAATTTCTTGTACATTGTTTCGGTATTATGAAATTTCAAATATTTAATAATTATTAGGGTTAAGTTATTTATAGTAATCTCACTTCATTCCTGACCAAGTTTTATTTTATATCTATTCCAAGAGTGTGTGATTTTCGGTAAATACCTCCCTCTTACTCACACTATTTCTTACAGAGTCTCACTTTAAAATGATTGCATACGATTCACTTTTAAGTCTGTTTTGCCAAAATGTAAAGTTAAAAAAAAATTGAAAACTAGTATATTTCTTTTTTATTGACACATTAACTGATGTATTCTACAAAGGATTGGGCCTCACACACGCTAGAGCCCCCCCCCCCCCCCCAATAACGCTAATCCGGCAATGTGAAGATGGGTCGAATCCCCCACCACTATTTAAACAATCAAATTTTTATTAGTTTTTATGTGTTATAGAAATCATAATTATTTTGTTATAATGCATTCAGTTGTGCGAATTAGTGGTCTTGGATCTGATTACATTTTTCTATGAGTTATTATGTTCCAAAATTCGATCTTTTCTTCTTCCAAATATTAAATTAATATCCTGATGGAAGCAAAGGGCCCATCTCTAAGGATTAAATATAATTTACAAAATGTTAAAATTGCAAACATGAATAACATCACTCCTAAGAAGATAGATCAAGTAACTATCACAAGTAATTTAATTATTTTGTCCAGCGTCTTAGCTCAGTCGGTAAAGTTTATATCTCCTGAAACAAAAGGTCACCTGTTCGATTTCCTGTTAAGGCAGAAAGAATTATCATTAGTGAAATTGGGGTTTTCCTAAGCATGTGTCAATGGATTATTTTTAATTTCGAATCGACGCTTACTCTGATAATGTCAAATCAAATCTAAGTTTAGTATTTTTCTATGTTGAGTTTTCAAATACAATTCAATAATAAAACATTTTAAAAAAAGTTGATAATTATTTAGACACATTTTTAGTTTATTAAAAAAAACACAATCAATAGCCCTAAGCTCAAAAGGTGAAAAATCTAATAGAGATTATACCACTTTTTTTAACGATAGTGCAAAGGTTGATTAATATTTGCAAAAGGGTGGCCCTAACTACTTTTTTTAAATAAAATTAAATGTTGAAAGGAAGATAGAAGGGAAAGGCCTACACACCTACCTTGCTATTCTAGCCTCCTTTCAATGTTTAATTTGATAATTTTGAATCAAATTTGAATGAAACTTAGCAAGCTTCAGAATTGGATTCAAAATATCAAAGCTTTCACAGTGATAAACTAATGGTCAGGGACTGGTGTTGTGACTGTTTTTAGAATTTTCAGGTAAATATTAATTTGTGATGTACATAACAGCCCAAATTGAGAAAATTTTAATAGAATATTTGAGCAAAACTCTGTAACTGTCAAGATAGAAGTTAACAATGAATATAACAAAGTTGATAACAAGTGTAGGGTACAGGGAAACAAACACTTGCAAGTCGAGGAGAGATTGACAAACACTCTGTGAACGACAGGCAGTAGTTGTGACATTGTTCATCAACAAACAAATTTCATTTAATACTATCTTTTTTTTTGTCTAAAAAAAATATCACCATTTTTTATGTTTTGAAGTTAAATATGAAAATTCCCTGAACATTCAGCTGCATTACTTTTAAAACCTGAATGAACTGTTGTAGGCCTAATATCCCGTCACACAGAGCACTTGACAACTCACAACAACATGCAAAATAAATGCAACACCACGAAACATTTTTTGAATAATATTAATAGTTATTATTTTCCTCCATCTCTTTCCCTACACAAATATTACTGTACAGATATTTTATTTTCATTTTTTTCTCAAATACTCTTTAAAAAGTGAAAACTAAGCCGATGCCCTCGGACAGTGGTTTGCAAATGCTCAGTGAAGACGGGAGAGAGGCCAGGCACAGGCTCTTGTTCTGTTCCGATCATCATTTGTACTAGGACACCATCAGTTGTAAAGTTGCACCACCGTCGCGTGTTAGGAAAATAAATCACAAGGAGGAGCGAGCGGCTGGCTTCTGACACGAACGCGCACTTCCTTATAATTAGCTGCTGACACTGCAGAGATCTAAAACAGCGACCCAACGGAAAAAAAAGGTTAGCTCCCGGACGGAACGCTCAGTTAAAAAATTGAAAAAAAGAAACTAATTTTTTTTACAATTACCTGTACAAAATTGTTACTGTCCTCCCCCTTCCCATTCCCTCCATGAAACATTGAAACATTCACTTAACAGAAGTGGATTTCAGAAATCAAAAGTTGTTTTATACAGTAATTATCACTTGTGGGCAGTCTCTTTGCCAGGGTGTGTGCAACTTCGGTGCAGATGGACTTCACTTCAGTTCAGTTCGCGGTCTTCAAAAGTACTTGTTTTTCGAAAGTAAAACCTTCCTTTTTCTTTGGCCCAATTTCTCGTAATCAAAATAAAATATATGTTCCCTGAAAAAAGGAAAGACATTTATCAGTTTATGACAAAACCCACTGATTTAGGGAAATTACCTTTTTCACTTTAGAAATAAATTTATCACCCCCAAACAATAAATGGGCAAAAATTACAAAAATTAACAAAAAACAAATATTCTAGGGATTTTTGTCAAATTCTTTTTTTTATTTTCTTTGACCCCTCTGAGAACCGATTTTCTAAAATTAGCTCTATTTTTGAAAGCAGCAGGAGTTTATGGGATAGAGAGTGGTTATGCCGAGTGATGAAGCAGTATGAAAAAAAAATAATACCAGAACATTGGAGGAAAGGGGTTTTATTGTGCCCATATATAAAGAGGGGGAATAAGTCAAATTGTAAAAAATTACACCTCATAAACAAAGGAAAAATTTTAATCAAAAAATTACTTTAGGCCTACTTGAAAAGCAAACTTAATCCTTAATATGTATTTTGTCGGAAAAATTAATAAACAGATAAAATCTTCTTAAAAAAAAAATGTTTAGGTGTGGAAAATCTTATGTGCCTAGTACCCTACCCTCTTACCTCTTGTGAAACTTGGACTCAACCATTTTGGCACATTGGCACCCGAGAATGCAAGTGTTCTATGGTCCAATTTTTTTTACTTTTGCGTTTAAAAGACATTGAAGTTTGATCTTGTGTATAAAACCAATGTTACTAGATGACAACTTGAGCTTGTATTTTTTAAAGAATTATATAGAAATCTAAATTTCACCCCCAGGTGAATCATATGCATTCTAAATAAAAGGTAAACACCAAATAGCTAAAATTTTACAATTTTGGAGATAGAACCCCTGCATTCTCAGGTTACGAAAAATGCCACTTCTAAACCTTTCATAAAACAAATTACCGATTTTTTTAAAACAGAAAAAAACACATTACACAGGAAAAAAAAGTCAGCTCCCCTGACGTTATATTATGTTTCTCCACGAGGGGATGATTAAAAATAAAGATACTGTTAATTCTTACCACCCAAATGGTTTTAATTATCTACATCTATGAAAAAGAACCCCATTTATTGCATACAATCCTAAGTTAGACATTTTGTTGGGTTTCATGAAAAATAAATTACTGTCAACAGTCAGACAGGGAATAAAACTGTTTATTCATCCCTACCGGCAACTTATGGATATCAATTGTTTGTTTAAAATCGATTCAGGTAATATGATCACTTAGTAAGTGCTCTCAAGTTTTAAGAATCAAATAACGACTTGCTAATCCATTATTTATTTTTAAATTGATTTTAACTTAGTTTTTTTTTTTTTTTAAAATATGTTATTGAAGTATTGTAGAAATATTTAAATTTAGTCCTGCCCTTTTAAAATGGGAATGAACATTTGTAGTCAAAATATGTTTGGTTCTAAATAGAAGAATCTCAGAAATCGATTTATCGCAAGAATCGAATAAAAATTTGTTTCCTATGCGAAAATAGATAATGGATATAAAAGAAAATAGAAAAAACAATTTAGGCATATGAGTTCACTATTTCCAAATGTATGTTTAATTGTTAACATTTTGTTTTAGTCTTTAATAAAAAAAATTCCGTTTGTATTTTTATTTTTGCTATCTTAATAAAAATAAAATATCCTTAATGATGATTAAAAGTTGATCAAAGATAACTAGGCCTAAATATGGTTTTTTCAAATTTTTTTTAGAAACTTAACTCATTCTAACAACACTTTTAAAAAATAACTAAAAGACACTCAAATTTTGATTGATTTTATTTCTAAACAATAAATGAGTCTAGATTGTCCCAATTTGGCTGGATTATAACCTGTATTTTGTGGGGGTTGGCTGGGGGTTGATTAAAATTGAAAGCATTATTGAAATAAATCTTAATTTGCAGTTTAGGTCTATTGTTTTAATGTAGGTCTATTTGTAAATCGTTAAAATTTATAACGATTTTTTGGATTCGGATTAAAAAAATATTGGATTCGTCCCTCTCTAGTAAATATATATTATGCTATAAAATCAAAGGGGAAATTACAAAATTTTTAAATAAAATTTTTTTTATTAACCACTTTTTTTTAAACTAAATTTTTGGGGAAATTTTTTTTTTAAAATGAAAACAAAAAACCCACTTGGCAACCCCCTTTTTAATTTTAAAGAAAGTCAAAAAGGGGGTTTCCCCCTTTTCAAAAAAAATTTCGGTTTTTAAAAGGGGGGGTTTTTCCCCCCCTTTACTTTAAAATTTTGGGGAAAAATTTAAATTTTTTTCCATTCGGAATGTCTACTTTCGGGAAAATTTTTTTTAAAACCCCAACCCCCAACAAATAAAAAATTGATTTGAAACCCAGTAAAAATTTTTTGGGGTTAAAAACCAAAAAATTTTCCTTTTTTGGGTTATTTTTTTAAAAAATTGGGGGGGGGCCCCTTTTTTTCTTTAAAAGCGCAAAAAATCCCTTTTTTTAAAATTCTTTTTCCCACTAAAGACCCCGGGGGGATCACTTTTTTTTTTTTTTTTAAAAAAAAAAATTTTAAAATTTTTCCCCTTTTAAAAAAAAAAAAAGGGGGAAATTTTAAAAAAAAAATTTTTTTTTAAAAAAAAATTTATGTTTGGGGGTTAAAATTGGAAAAAAGGGGAAAGCTTTTCCAAAAAAATTTTAAATTTAAAGGGAAAATTTTTAATATGTCAGTTTTAAAAACTGACAGTCGTCATTATTTAAAAGGGAAAAACTGTAAAAACCCCAAAATCTTGGGTGTTTTTTTTTATCGGGCCCTCAGTCCTGCCCCCTAAAAAAAATTTTAAAAAATTATTTTTTAAAAAAATTTTTTTTAAAAAATTTAAAAAAACAAGCTGAACAAAAAAATTTTCAAACTCAAATTTTTTTTGGGGTTTGCTTTGCCAATTTTAAAAACCACGAACCCTTTAACCCCCCAAAAAAATAAAATCGTTAGTTTTTTTTCCCGTAAACAAAAAAAAAAATTTTTTTTTGTGCCTTTTTTTGGGGGAAGTTAAAAAAAAAAAAATTTTTTGGGGGCCGGGGCCCCAAGTTGAGCCCCCCCGGGTCCGAAAACCAAAATTTTGGGGGGGTCAGTACACCCCAAAAAAAAATTTTTAAAAATTGTTGGTGTTTAAAAAGGGTTTAAATAAAATTAGAAGGGCGGGGAAAACGGGGTGGGGGGAAAAAATTGAAAGAAAAGGGGAAAATTTTGGGGGATGATTTGTTGGTAGGATGGGGGGGGGGGGGGGGGAAAAAGGGAAGAAAAAGGAATTTTTCCCGGAAGGGAAAGGGGGAAGGTAAAAAAAGTGTGAAAAAAAAATTTAAAAAAAGGGGGGAAAAATTTAAAGGAAAATTGTGACCCCCAAGGGGGGCAGCGGGGGGGTTTTTTATGGGGGTTTAAGTACGCCCCCCCATAGCTTTTGGGGGTTTTGCTGACTGACATTCACAGCTGACTGTTTTAAAAATTACCAGACAAAATTATGACCCCTACCGGAACCATTTTATCTGAAAAAAATGGTTAGAGGGTCACTTCTGGGGGGAAAAAAATTTTTAAAGGTATCCCCCTTTTAAATGTTTTTTTTGGTCAAAGTCACTGGAGCTGTCGTCCCCACCAAAAAAGGGGTTGGGGCTATGTAAAAAACCTACTATGGAAAAGAGAAGTCCCCCCAAAGAAAAAGGGAAGTCTGAAATAAAAACTTCACACCCAAAAAAAACAAAAAAAGGGGGAAAAAATTTGGGAATTGGGTTTAAAAGAAAAACAAAGTAGAGGCCATAAAATTTAGTTTTTGTCGCCAAAAAAAGGGGGAAAAAGGGGAAATTAAAAAAAAGAGGGAAAAAGGTAAAGTTTTTTGGGAATTTTAAAGGGGGTTTTCCCAAAAATTTTTTTTTGGAATTTTTTAAAAAAGGAAAAAATAGGGTTTTAAAGGGAAAAACCATGTTTAAAAAAGGGGAAAGGGGGTTCCCCAAAAAAAAAAAAATTTTAAAAAGGGAAAAAATTTAAGGGGGGGTTGGGGGGAAAAAGGATAAAAATAAAGGAAATTAAAAGGGGGGGCCGGGGTTTGTGAAAATAAAAAAAAGGGGGGGGGGGGTTGGGAAAAAAGTGCAGGTGGAAAAAAGGGTGAAAAAATTTTAGGGGAAAGGGGAAAAAAAATAATTTTTATGCAAAAAAAGGGAAAACCCCGGGTTTGGGGGTTTTCCCCCCTGGCTTTAAAAGGGGGTTTAAAGGTTTTTTCGTGCTGGGGGGGGCCCAACCCTTGGGGCCCTTTTGGGCAAAAAATTTACCCGACCCCCAAAAACCCTTTTTCCTTACCCTGACAAAAATTTTTGATCAAAACTTGTGAATGTGGGAATGGGGGGGCCTCCGCTTTTTTAAAAACCCAAATTTAAAAAAAAAAATAAGGGCCCCCCAAAATTTTAAATTTTAAAAACCCCCCCTACCATTTAACTTTAGGAATGCGTATACCCCAAAGGGGGGGTTAGTAAAAAAACAAAAACAACAAACTTTTTTTTAAAAAAAATTTTTTTTTTTTCCCTTTTTAAAGTTTTTTTTTCCCAAAAATTCCCCAAAAAAAAAAAAGACATTTAATAAAATTTTTTTTAAAATTTTTAAAAACGGCCCGTTTACCTATTTGCCAAATTTTTAAAATCTTTTACAATTAAAAAAGTATACAAAAAAAAATTTTTTCGGGGTTTGGCCCCCTTTTTGAAAGGTCCTTTACTAAAATTTTTTTAGTTCTAACTTTTTTTTAAAAAAAAAAAAAACCTTTTTGTTTTTTTGTGCTGTAAAATTTTTTAAAAACCAATATTCAAAAGGGGAAAAAAAATAACCCCCAAAAACTATTACGATAATCTTTTTTTTTTTTTAAAAACCATTTTAATGAAGCCAATGCAAAATTTTTTTAAAAAAAATAAAAGCTTGACAAGAAAGAATAATAAATATCCCAAAAAAATCAAGGGTTGGGGGGGAAAGATGGGGGAATTGAGTTCCTTTTAAAACAGAAAACATCAGGCAAAAAATTTAAAACCTTTGGGTTTAATAGACATAAGGGAAATTTAATTTTTTAATTTAAATTTTTAAAACAAAAATTGTATATAACAAAATCAAAATACTTGGTTTTTTCCGTGCAAACAATCGCACTGGTGAGACCTTTTTTTTTAAAAAAAAAAAAAAAAAAAAAAAGAAAAATGATCTGCCCCCCGTCCAAACCCAAAATTTCAAATTTTTTTTTGACATCTTTCCCAAATTTTAGTTGAAATTTAAACATTTGATTAAGGCTTTTAATTTTTTAAAAAAATTTTTATTTTTTTTTTTTGGTTTTTTTATAAGGAACTGGTAGGGCTATGTTTGGAGAATATATGAACAAAAAAAAAAATTATACGGCTCTAATGTGATTCATTTAAATATTTTCCATTTTTCGGTCCATGAAATTTAATTGTTGTCTTCCCGTCTAAAAAACTTTCCTTGAGAAAAAATGAAAATTCCCGAAAAAAGTCTATAAACATTTTTTTTAAACTAAATAGTAAAAAAACCTGTTTCGTATTTTCCTCGTTAAGGGACTTTGGGCCCCTCGTGCCGCGGGAAAACCACATATTTTTTAGTAGGGAAACCCCCACTTTGTTTTAAAAAGGGGGTTTTGGCACCAAGTACGGGCCCTTTTCCCCCTTCCAGGAAGTAAAATATGAAAAAGAGAGTCTCCGTCGCAAGCGTTGGAAAAAAACCCCCCACCGGGCCGAATGGGGCAGGGTACCTAAAATATCACCTAACAAAAACCCCAAAACAACAAAGAAGGTTAAAAAAAAGGTTGATTCATTTTAAAATTTAGGATTTGGGGTTTTTCCAAGGTGATTCAAATCCATTTTTTTAAATTTCCATAAATTTAATTTTTTGGGACATTTTTTTAAATATTTTTTTAGTTAAGGGGGGTTTTTTAAATTGTACATTGCAAGTAATTATTTTTTAAAATTTTAAAACCCCAAAATATTTCCACCGTACCGATTTTTTAAAAATGCCTCCCCCCTTCTCCCACTTCCCCACACTTGCTGATAAAAACCCCTTTCCCCACCCTCTTTACTATTCAGGACATAACCCCTCAATTTGGGGCCGGGATTTTTTGCCCTAAATCCCTTTTTTTAAAACCAATGTTTGAAAAGTAGGCTTTTGAGGTTTTAAGAAATTTTTTTCGAGGATTGCGAAAAAATGTGTTAATTTTTTATAGTGCCTACAAATTTGCCAATTTCGCTGTTTAGTCCTTTTTTTAAAAATTTTGGGGAGCCAAAAAGTCCCCTTTTTTCTATCTCTCTCTTCTTCCCCCCCTCTTTTTTTTTTTTCAAAAATACTTGCGACCCCCCCCCCCCCCCACCCTTAGGTTACTCCACTGGTTTATCGTGATGGGTTTTGGGAAAAAACCCATGTGTCCAGTGGTCTGATAGGTTCAGACGGGTCATCCGGGGCAACAAAGATTTTTTCTAGGCACAACAGTGTCATTTCATTCTTTTGGTTGTGTATATTACGCGTTGTTAGATGTGCATATATAAGTTCATTAATAGATTTGTATTGGATCAGCGTAAATTAAATTGGAAAAATATGCCTAAAGAAAATGTGTAAAACGGGGGATTGGTGGGATGGGAACTTCCAACGGAGGGCAAAAAAATTTTTTTGTCACCCAAAGTTCCAAGGAAAGGAAAAGTTTCTTTTAAAAGGGGGAAAATTTTTGTTTATTAATTTTGAAATTTTCAAGGTTTTTTTTTAAAATATATTGTCTACTTTTTAAAAGAAAAAACCCTTTTTGGGGGAATTTTCCTAGAGCAATCACGTTTTAGAGGGCGGGGGTTTTGGGTTCTTGTAAAAACTTGAAATAATGCGGGGAATGAAAAAACCCTAAATTTCAGGTTCTGGCCAGTTGGCACTGCCATCGCGCCCCAAATTTTAAAAACCGAGTTTTTGCGCAAACCCGGGTGGAAAGTAGGGCAAGTTTTTGCGGACTTCTTAAAAGGGACCAGCTACATAAATCCCAGAATTAAATTTTTAAACCAGCTGAAAAAATTTGTCTATTTTTTTTCCCAATGACTTTATGTGAACCGGAGAATTTCTCACAGTAAAAAAAAACATTTTGTAAGAAAAAACAGAACAAAATTTTAAACCTGAAAATCTTGAGAAAAATTTGAAAAATTAACTTAAAGTAATTTTTTTATGTGTTTAGGGAAAAAGTGTATGCTGGAAAAAAAGAGTAAAATAATAAAATTTTTGATTTGTTTTGGTGCCCTTTTTTTTTGCTTTAAACTATGCTTTTTTTTTTTTCTTTTAGTGCCATTTTTTGCCTTTTTTATTTTTATAATCCTATTTATGTTCCTATTTTTGGGATTTTTATGCCTTTTTTCCCCTTTTTTTTTTTTTAAAAAATTTTATTCCCTATAAATCCCCCCCTACCTTTAATCACCCCCCCATACCATCTCAGTTTTGCTTCCTCTCTATTTTTTTGGTATCCCGGGACCTCCTTTCTTTCCCGGTTTTTCACCCCCAGGGCCCCAAATTTTCCTATTTTTCTTACATTCAATTTATGTTTCTGCTCAAATTGCAAGGGTTTTAAAGTACGCCCTGAACAACATTCCTTACATTTCAAAGGGCACTTCTCTTTTCATACCCAGTTACTTTTTAAACACCAAAGGGAAAAAATTTTCCTTTTTGCTGTCCCTTTCCCCATTAATCCCCCAAACTACTCGACAACAAAAAAACATTAATCCCCAGGGTTTAAAAGCCTATAAATAATTTAGGGTTTCAAAACATAAAAGGTTGAGAGGAAAAAAAACTTTAGTGCTTTTAAAACCCGCCCTTACCAAATGGAAAAAGGGGATAAAAGTGGTGGATTTGGCTAATATCAGCTTCTGTACTTAATTTGGGATATATAAAGTTTTTAATTTACCCTTAAAATACTAAATAAAGCCCTTTGACACTCGATATTTGTCCGTCGTGTTGTTACGTATTATTTGACTTTCTACTGTTGTCACTGTCTTTTTCACTCCAAAAAAAAAAAAATTTTTTATTGTATCGGGACCTTTTTTCCCAAAATTGGGTTTTTCTTCTTTTTTTAACCCCCGGTTGTTGTTTAAAAACCTGTAGCCAACCCTTTCCCCCCGGGGGAAAAATTATTGATTGCTTCTTCTGTTAAATGTTTTTTTTTAAAAAAGTGCTTTTGAGCAACTTTTTTTAAAAAAAATTTTCATTATTTCCCCCTTTTAAAAATTCAATTAAAAAAAAACGTTAAATAACAATGGTAGGGAGGTAGCCTACGTAGCCCCCAGACTTTTTTAAAGCGGGACTAAAACCAGCTCCCCGCATTAAAAATTTAGAAAAACCAAAAAATTATATATCCCAACACTGAACTATATGATCGCAAAAACATTTTGTTTAGCAGTTGTCATTCTGAGGCCAAAAATTTAGGTATAAAACCAAAAAATATTGTTTGCAAAGTTCACTGTGGGGTTGTCAGTCAGCCCCAAAGCCAGGGGGCAACTTTAAAATCGTCCCATGTTGTTCAAAAAAATTATCAAAAAAGGTTTGGCTTGGGGTCCATTAAAATTAGCAATTTGAAAAAAAGGTTTGGGAATAAGCTTTCACCCAAATTTTAGAACCTTTTTTTGAAATTAAACTCAGTTTGATAGTACCACTTTTTTTTTTTTAAAATTTGTAAAAAAAAAAAATGCATTTTTTTAAAATAAAAACCAAAAATTTTTTCCTTTTTTGAAAAAGGAAAATTTTTGGGACAATAATCCACCTTTTTCTGCACAATAATTTTTCAATACTCCTTTTGGACAATAATCCCCCTCTGTTCTGCACCAAAAAATTTTTCAATACCCTGTTTTTTTCGGGGGCCCTTTCCAAACAAAAAACCTAAAGTGTACGGGGGAGGGATCCAGCTTCTGTCAAGATGTACCCATAACGCTTTTTTTCCCCTTAAATTTATAATTTCCTCCATTTTTCTTAAATATCAAACCCCCACTATGCAAACTTTTTTGTTTTTCTTTTACAAAAATTTTACCCTTTTAAAAATTTTTTTAAACGCTTTTTTTTTTCATACCCTTTTTCAAATTTTCTTTGCTCCCAATGAAATTTGGGTTTTCTTGAAATTTATTTTAAAAAACTTTTTAAAAGGGGGTATTTCCCTTTTTTTTAAACAATGTGGGAAGCTCTGTTTTAAGTCATCAAATTGACAAAATAAGTCAAAATCAAAAAAATTTTTTTATTTTCCTGGGTTTGTGCTTTTTTCCCTGGATTTTGAAAGTTTTTTTTTGTGCCCCACTTGTCAAAATTTTTCCCTTTGGGAATTTTAAAAAATTGAAAGCCCAAGTTTTTCCCTTTTTTTTTCTGCGCACTTTTTTCTTTTCTTTAAAACGGGGGTTCTTATAGTGACCCTTTGTTTTTTACTTTTCCAAAAAAATCATTTAATTTGCAAAAATTTTTGACCCTTCACCGGAATAGTTTGGTTTACACGCTTATTGGAAGCCATTTTAAAAAAACTTTTACATCCTTTATTTAAATTTTGTTTAAAAATTTTTGTAATGTTTGTCAAAAAGGTCAAAAAAATTTAAAAACCTTCAAGAAAAAAAAACTACAAAACACCCTTTGAACAAAACGAACTCGGTAATTTGGCCGGAGTTTTAAAATCCCAGAACATCAAACTACAAAATTTTATCTTGGTCCCCCCCCCCTTCATTATCCAATGTCAACATTTTTTTCCCCAAAGCAATAATAACAAAGTCGATTGGGAATTTCAAAACCTTTTGCCTCAATTACACTTGCAAAAATTTTTTAAAAAATTCTGTTTTTTCACTCAGCTCAAATTCCCCTAAAAATTTTATAGTTTTTTACTAAACTTAAGCCGAATTCAGACTACGCTGATTTTTCATATTAACATATCACAACAAAAAAAAACTTCAAGTGTTTATTCGCTCGAAAAAATTTGTTTTTGCCAAAGGTAAGGGAAAGGGGTTTTTGGGTTTAATCAGATAAATTGTGCCGGGGGCCGGGGTTTTAAACCCCCGGACCCCAACACAGAAGTCTGAAAACCTTACACCTAACCGCCGGGGTCCCATTGAAAAACTATTGTTGAACTTAATAAAGGGAGGAGGGATTGAAACCGAAATTTTGTTTTAAATTTGCATGAAACCCATGAAGGGGATAAAACCCAAAAATGCCAAGATAAGTGAATATGGAAATTTCATATTTTAAGGGCCCTGAGTTTTTGAAAGTAAAATTTGGTTTAAAAAGGTGTGTTAGGATTCAAAAAAAGTTTATGCCCCAATTCTCACAAAAAATAATATAAAAAAACACACACTAAAATTGTCGCATTTTGAACCCTTCAACACCCCCTGAAAAAAAATCTTGTTTGCCCAGATTTTGACTGATGCTTGTCACGACTTTTTAAATACACATTTTGACATTCAAAAGACCCCAAAAAATGCCCAAAAAAACGCACTTTAACAGCAGGGGTAAAAATTTAAAAATAAAATTTTTGGGGGGAAAGTCATAACATGAAACCTCAGGGGAACCCTTGGCTTATCCTTTTTAGCCCCAAAAGGGGTTTCCCAAATTTTAATTTACCCCATCGTAAAAAATTTTTTGGGAATCAAACCCAAATTCCATATTTTTTCAAACTTTAATAAAAAATTTGGGAAGTTTGTTTAAAAGGCCATTTCTAACTAATTTAAAGGAGGAACACTTAAAAACTACTAGTTTTCATATGATGTTTTTATAAAAATCGATGCAAAGACCATTGAATTTGTTTAAAAACCTTCCAATTTCCAAAAAAGTGACGGGCCCTCGTATTTCGCGCGGGGGATCCCAAACACAGGGCCCCTGTTTCAGGGCCGGGTTGGCACCAAAAACTAAAGCTTATTTCAAAAGGTTCGTATAAACGGTTTGAAAACGCTCACTGTTTTTTGTAGTAAACTGCTTTTCCAAAACCAAACATTTTAAACCGTCTCCTTATAGGGAAACCCAAACCCTTTTTTCGCAAATTTCCCACCCAAAAAAGCCCCATTCCGGGCATGGGTTGAATCCAAAATCTAACTTTTTATTTTAAATCTCAAATACTAAAAAATTTGTTAAAAATTTTAATGATTTACAAATAAAAACCTACATTACACAATATGGGCCTAAAGTGAAAATTAAAAATTTTTTTCCCAATAAGGGTTTAATTTTAAAAACCAATCCAAACCACCCCTGGGAAAAATAAAAAGCAAAAAACCAGAAAATTTGAAAAACCTGACTAAATTTTATTTTTAAAATTTTTAAAATCAATCAAATTTTTAATTTTCTTTTAGTTATTTTAAAGTTTTAGAATGATTTAAAGGGTTATTAAAAAAAAAGGAAATAAAAGCAGATAGGCCAAATTACCCCTTTGATCAATTTTAATAACCCATTAAGCATTAAAATTAAATTTAAAAACCAAAAAAAAAAGATTTTTTTTAATAAAGACAAAAAAAAAATATGTTTTGAAAATTTAAACCAAAATTGGAAAAAGTTGCTCAAAAATTTCCAAAAGAATTTTTTAATGAAAAATACTCTTTAAAGGGAAAAACCCCTTTTTTCCCTTTTTTGGAAATTTGAATTTTATTTGGAAAAAAAGTATAGGAAAGGGGGATGAAAATTTAAAAAAGGGGGACAAACACAATAGGGCCCTTTACAATGAAAAAAAGGCCCCCCCAAAATTACCTTTTTTTTGTCCATTGGCAGCATTGTAAAGTGTGAACTGTGTTTTTTTTTCTTTTGTAAAGGCCATATTGTTTTTTGCCCCCCCTTTTTTATTTTTTATTCCCCCTTTTCTTTTAACCTTCTTAAATTTAAAATAAAAAGATTTTTCATTTTTTTTTTATATACCAAATTATTACCTTTGCATAGAAAAAAAAAATTTTTTTATTTTTGCGCTATATCGATTTTGAAATTTACATTTTTTAAAACAAAAATTTTTTTTGGACTCTTGTATTTTTTCCCATCCCATTTTTTTAAGTCAGAATATTTTGGGAATTTATTTTTTTTCCTTCTTCGATAAAATAAACAAATAATAAACTCTTATTTAAAATCTTTTTTAAAAAAAAATTTTTTTTAAAAGGCAAGTTGTTATTTATTTTGGGAAACTCGAAAAGCCCCTTAAAGTGATCACACTCCCGAATCGTTTCCCAAAACCCAATCAATATCCAATACTTAGGCCGCGGGGGTAAATAAAACAGTTTACCCGGTGTTAAATTTTTGACAGAAATTTTTTTTTTCAAAAAAACCCAAACAAAACTTTAAAATTAAGGGGAATCGTATGAAAAAAAATTTTAAAAGTTTTTTGCATAGTTGTAGATAGTTAAACCCATTTGATTTAAAAAAATTAAAAACTTTTAAAAAAATTTTAGAAACGCACCAAAAATACCCAGGGCGAGTTATATCCAAAAAAGCTAATGGGTTAATGGTAAAGTGATTGTGAGATTAAATGGGGGAAACCACAGTTTAACATGGAACCCGAACCACGGTGGGGGGCCTGGCTTTCGCCACTTTCACAATTTTTGATTAAACACATCTTGAAAAGGAGGTAAGGGAAAAGGGTTTTTGGCAATAAATTAAATTTTTGCTGGGCCCCAAAGGTTTAAAACCCCCGGGGCCCCCTCAAACAGAAGTCCAAAACCCCTTTAAACCCCTAACCACCCAATAAAAATTTAAAACGCTTTCTTGATTTAATCGTCATTTTTCCCCGGCAATTAAACATAAAAACATAAATTAGAGTTTTTTTGGTTTAAATTAAGAGGGGATAGCCAGCTGCACCCCCCCCCTGGGGGATTTTTAAATTTTTAACAGTTAAACCCAAAAAGGCTTCAGTTTACCTTTTGACCGAAAACTGTATGTGACAGGGGAAACCCTGTCCTTAAAAAAATGTTTTTTTTGTGTGTTTTTTAATTTTTATATCTAAAAAATTTTCTACCCCCAGAAACAACCGAGGTAAGTTTTTGGGGGTTAACCCTTTCCTAATTTTAAACCATGATTTACCCCAGTGCTCTCTATTCACATAACCTAAATTTAGGTTTTTTTTGTGTTTTATTTTTGATTTTCAGTTTTTAAAGATTTTTAAAATATTTCCAAAAAAAATATTTAAAGATTGTTATGGGGTAAAGGGTTTTAAAAGGGGCATGTGCCAAAACGGGTCCATTTTTAACATAAAGGTTGGGGGGGTTTAGGGTACTAGCCAGTTAAATTTAAAAATTTAAACAATTTTTTTTTTAAAAAAATTGTTTTTTAAATCCTTGCTTATTTCTTTTGCCCGAAAAAAATAAAGATTATAAATTAAAGTTTTGCTTTTAAAAATGGGCCCTAATAAGCAATTTTTGAATCAAAATAATTTTATTATGCTTTTTTTACCAGGCAAAAGATTTAGCATTGAATCCAGAAAAAACCCCCAAACCCTTTTAAGTTTTCCCGGGCCCCCAAAATATTCGAGGGCCCCAAACCTCAAAACTAAAAAAAGATAATAAAATTATGTTGGACAATTATAAAAAAACATGCCAACATTATGCTACATTAGTTTAATAACTTTAAACTTATTGTTTGTTTCCCCCCAATATTTAAAAGAGGTACTAAAATTTCTTTTTTCTTTTTTTAACAGAAAAATTTAAAATTTCTGATTTTTTAGTTGGAAAAAAGATGGGAATTTTTTTTCCAAAAAACTATAGCACTTTTTTCAAGGCCCTACAAATGTATGAAAACAATTTTCTTTAAAATCAATATTTCAGTTTTAATTTTGGGTTTTTTTTTTGGGAAAAATAAAAATTAAAAGAAAACAAAATTTTAAATTAATTTTTAAAAAGTTGCTAATTTTCAACCCCTTGTTTTTTTTAAAATTATTTTTAAAACCCAAAATGGTTTTAAATTTAAAACAGTAGCAGAAAGTTACCCCTTCTCCGTTATTCAAATTTTTGAAAGTTTAAAAAACTACTTTTGAATGACATTACAAACATTTTAAAGAAATATAAAAATTGATTTACCCCTAAAATGACAGCTAAAAAACCAAAGGGGGTATGTTCTTTATAGATTTTAAAAGAACCCTTTTAAAAAAATTCCCAAAGGCATGTTTTTCAACCCAAGAAAATTAAAAAAATTGTGAACTCACCAAAATTGCCCCTTTAAGAGGGGGGAAAAGGGGAAATTTAAAATCTGTTCCTTAAAAGTGCCCCACTAAGCTGTCAGACAGGGGGTTTGGCTAAGAGCATTCGTACAGTTTAAATTGGGGTTTTTTTTTTGCACTGCATCTTTACTCCCTGTTAAATTTATACGCCTCTGTACTAATTCCCTAAGGGTTAGGGATTATTTAAAGGGTAATTTTAAAGGCCCCCAAAATCTGCGTGGGAGAGGGGGTTTTTAATTGCCCAGAGCATCCAACCGGCCCCCAACGAGGCGGTTTGTGGATTTTTTCCCCAAGGGGAAAAGGGTTTTTGGGTTTTAAACGAATTGGGGTTTTTTTTAATTATACATTTTAACCCTTTTTTTTGTCCCGGGATGGTTAGAAAAAAGGGTTTTGTTTTTTCGTTTAGGGTTTTAAAAAAACTATTGGGGCAACCCGCAATTAATATTTTGGGGTGGGATATAAAAAGGGAAGGGTTTTTTCCAGAAAATGTACCCACTTTTTGAAAGGAGAAAACTTGTGAAAAAAATTTGTTTAAGGTAATAGAACCATTTTGAAACACCAAACGGGAACTAAAAAAACCCCGACCTTTTGGTCAAAAATAAAGCAAACAAGAAAGAAATTAGAGCAATTAATCGGATTTATTAATATGATCCTCCCACAAGGAAAAAAATTACAATTTTTTTTATAAATTGGGATTTATTAAAAAAAAATTTAATTTAATTTTATACTTAAATACAAAAAATTTTTTATTAGACAAATTGGTTTTTCCCTTGAGGGGTTTAAATTTTTAAAAAGATTTCCTTATTTTTGTATCAAAAAATAATGTAAAATTTTTATTATATTTTGGTTTTTTTGTTTTAAATTTTATTTTCCTATAAAGTACTAGAGCTTTTTTTTCCCTGGAAATGTACAAAAATTTTCTAAATTTTGGGGGTAAATAAGGCTCAAGCCAAAAAAAAAAAGATTGGGTCCCCTGCTACTTCTTTTCCCCCCCCTTTGGGTTTGTGGGGAGTGGATTTGTTTAATGTTGTTTATGATTTGTTTTCCCTTTGCTATAAAATAAAGTTTCTAGTTCTGAGACAAGCGTGAGAAACATTTAAACCCATTCCAATCAAATAAGGCCCAAATAGAAGATGTGTTTGCAGCCTGTACTTTTCACTTTTTAAACTTTTTCCATAATAAAACAAAACCTTATCTCTAAATGATCGGGACATGTTATAGTTTTTGTATGTATAAAAGGAAACCAAAATCTCTACCCCAAAAGAAAAATTTGTGAAAAAATTAAAACAACACAGTTTAATTGGGGCTTGGCCAAAAAGAAAAACTAGTTTAATAAAAAGCAATGATGAAGCAAAATTTTGGCCACCAAAGCCTCAATTTCTTTGTGGCAAAAATAAACAATAGGGAAACCCACTATGGTTAGTTACCTGGGATAGTATGCGGGGGGGGCAGGGGTTGCGGGGTTTTTGGCCTCAGTCTTTCAAGTCCGTGGGGAGTGGCTTTGGGGAAGAAAGCAGACTCCTTTCCATCGGAAAATGATTGGTGCTCCTTTTCTTTTGGGGGGCAAAAAGGCCCCAAGGAGCCCCCCCAAAGGGGGGGAAAATGCCCCGCCTAAGGGGGGGCAGTTGAGACATTGTCATCTTGGGGTTTTTAAAAAAGGCCCCCTTTTCGAGGGTGGGTTTCTAGCCCGGAAGGGTTTCAATCACTTTTTGGGGCTATCAAATGGGGAGAAGAAAAACCCTTCGGGAAAAACATGTTTTTGTTGCGCTGCGGAACACATCAGCCTTTGCCCACTGGTTTTAACAAGTGGGACTTTTCTAAAATTTAAATATCATATGCCCATTTAAATACAATTTTTTCAGCAGGTTTTTTCCCCAGCAAGATCGTAAAAGAGATACAATCTCCCTTTACATTCATCTAAGTAAATTTTGACACTATGGGGGACATTAAAATTCAGAAAAGGATTGTTTTAAAAAAAATTTTTAAAAAATCAAGTCGTCACTGTACTTCAGACATTTTTAACCCCTTTTTTCTCCATGGGATTTGATTTGGGATAAAAGGGAAAATAAGGGGAAGTTTCTTTTTTAAAAGCAACCAATAGAAATTATTAGTAAAAATAAAACAGCCAACATGGTTTGGCAAGGGTTTAAAATTTTCGAGAGATTGCAAAGCAAATCAAACCGTAGAAATTATAGTAAGTGTTGTGTGTGTGGGGGGGGGTTCCCGTCCTCACGGTCTAACGCAAATCTTTTTACACTTTACTGCCCCCGTTTCGAGAGATTTAAGGGGGGGGGGGGGGGGGGGTTCAATCCCGGTCAGGGGAAAATTTCTTACAACCCCCCTTTTTTTTTTCCCCACCCAATTTAAAAAAAACCTTTAATTTCCCCCACCCTTAGGTATTTAAACGTCAACGGGAAGGGGGAAAAAGAGCTTTTTAAAAAATACAGAATTCGGGGGTTTTTTTACAAAAATTTTTTTGGGAACTCTGCTTTAAGCATTTTTTCCTCTAAATTCCTAATTCAAGTTCGAAAATAAATAATATGGTAATTAGAATGGTTAGGGAAAACCCCCAAAAAACAACTCAAAAAAAAAATTTTTAATTTTTCAAATGTGATAGTAATATTTATATAAAAAAATAATTAATTTTGTAATTTAAAATTTTTGAATGTTTTTTGTTTAAAAAAAAGTAGGGGTGTGTGTATGTATATTTAAGAAAGCCCTCCTCTCTCCTCTCTTTTCCCCACACACCACACTATGTATTACTAAACCCGTTTCAACAATACGGGTTTTTACCACCCTAGTATGGTAAGGATTAAGATGGTTTGGATTTTTAATTAAAAAAATGTAAAACCTTTCATTTAAAGGGGAACGGGGAAAGAGAAACATTTTTTTGGAAAATATATCCCCCTTCCCGTTTCCCGCTGCCCAAAAAAAAAATTTAAAAAAACCCGACATTTAGTCCATGGGGCCCTTTAAAATGTTTTATTTTAAAAAAATTTTTTTAAAAAAAAATATAATTATTTTTAAAAATAAATATTTAGTACTTTTTAAAAGAAGTGGATAGTTTTTTTTCCAAGCTACCCACACAGGTAAGCACATGAAAAAGGTGTTATTTTTAAACAAACCCGTTTTTTTGATGACCCAAAAGGTCGGGGGGGTTGAGTTCCTGTTTTTGGGTTTTGGGTTTTGGGCTCTTACTTTTAAAAAAAAAATTTTATTTCCAAGGGGTTTTCCATCAAATGTGGGACACTTTTTGAAGAACCCCACCTTTTATATATCCCCACAAAAAATTAAAATTTTTTGGGGTTCCCCGTTGATTGTAAGGGGTAGCGAAAAAAAAAAAAAAAAACATTTTCAGCAGGGCACAAAATGAAGCAAACTAATTTTTGTGGGGTCCCGGGTTTACGATAGGTTTTTTTCCCGGATTACAGTTTGAAAAAATATGGTTTTTGGTTTTGGGTTGCCAAACTTGTAAAGAAACACTGTTATAAATTTAAAATTTAAACCGTTTTTTATTACATTTTTTAAAAAAAAATAAACTTTAAATTTTCTCATACTATTTTAATCTTTAAATAATTTTTTTTTTATTCCCAAAACCCAAAAAAATATTTTTAAAAATATTTAAAAATACTTTCTTTGTTTTGGGGTGGTTTTTTGAATTTTTTGTTAAAAAAAGTCATAATCAATACCTTTTAATAAAAAGGGACGTTTTACTTGGAAAAAAAAAAATTTTTTGTCACCTTTTTTTTACATAAAAAAAAGATTTTAAAGATTATTTTTTCCGTATTTTTTAAAAAAATTTTAAATGAATAAAATGTTTTCAACAACTGCGGGGTCCCTTTCATTGTAAAAAAAAAATTGTTTACCGCCAGGGTTTAAACCTTTTTGTTTAAATTCATCATAGCCATTTTGAACAAAGTTTTTGTTTAAAAAATTTTTTTGGAAGTGGGGGGGGGGGGAAATTTTTTTAAAGTGGAATAAAAACTATTAAAAAAAACTTTTTTTCCCCTCAAAAAAATATTTTAAAAAATTTTGGGCCCCAAAAATTTCATGGTTTTAAATATCACAAATTAAAATTTACAATCTGTTTTCATTACAAACATCCAAAGTGATAGATGTAAACTGTTGGCATAGAAATTTTTAGGGACTACTTTTTAATTTAAAATTTTTAGCTGTCAACCCAAATAAACTTAGGGTTTTGAATTTAAAAATAGTAGTTAGTACAAAACCCCCAAAACGTTTTTAAAAACCCCTTTCAAAATTCGAATAATCTACATACCGCCTCATTTTCCCCAAAGGCGGGTTTTGACTTAAAAAAACTGAGGACTAAAGATCGGGTTCAATCTTTTTCTCGGGGGGCCCCTGAGGCGGTTTTAACCCCAATCTCTCCCGCCAAAAAGTGGGGTTTCATTTAAAAATAAATTATTTCTTACCCAATCCCAAACCCCTTTGGGGTAAATTTGTTAAAAAGTGTTAAAAAAAATTTTTTAGAAATGGTTTCTAAAAAAAAACCACATAATCGGTTGTTTGGGAAAGCTCCAAATCTTTTTTTGTGCCCCTTTTTTTAATAAATTGGCCCCGCCGTTTTATGGTAAAAATTGGGGGTTAAACCCCGGTTGAGTGTGCTGATGAAGGTTTATCCCCAAAATTTTTTTCCACTCAAAATTTTTTTAATTTCCCGACATACTAAGAGGGATAACTCAACAGGTGGCAAAGGGAAAAAATTTTAATAAAAAAAAATGAGAAGACACAAACAATTTTTTGATGAAAAGGGAAAAGCTATTTTTCTGAACTTATTTATATTCAGGGGTTCAACAAAAAAAAAAAATTAAAGAAGGGTCACTTAATCTTCGGAAACCACCGAAAGCTGGTAAGTATTCGAGATTCGAGGATAAATGTTTTACTGGTTCAAAGGTTTGAAACTTTCAACCCCATAAAAAAAAGCAAAATAGTTTGTATTCAAATAAATTTCTTAAATTAGACCTACTTTTAAAGCCACAACTTAATCCCTAACTTTATTTTGGTTTGGGGCCCAAAAGGGGTTTGGGCCAATAAAATTTTTTATTTTAAAAAAAAAAGTTTGGTGTGGAAAATTTTACGGCCAAATAACCACCCCCCCACCTTATGGGGGGCTTTGGGCCCCAAACCCTTTTTAAAAAAATGTTCACTTTTAAAAAATTTTCACCCTCAAACCCAAAACTTGGGAAAAATTTTAATTAAACAAATTAACACCCCCCCCAAAAACCCGAAAATAAAAAATAGAATTACAAATAAACTCTTTAAAAAAACAATTTCGGTGGTTTTTTTTAAAGAAAATTTAAAAAACAATACACGTGATACCCAAAATCAAGGGCCGCCATGACGTTTATTTCGTTTTCCTCGCCAGGTTTGGGGAATTTAAAAAAATGAAACTGTTAATTTTTTATAACCCCAAATGGTTTTAAAAATTTTCTACAAAATTCAAAGAACCCCCAAATTTAAAATTTTAAACCCATAACTTTAGTTAAATATTTTGTTGGGGGTTTAAGAAAAAAAAAAAAAATGCAACAAATAAAAAGATTTAAAAAAATGTTAAATTTAAAAAAATAACCCGGCCAAAGTATTGTTATTTGATTGTTTTTTTAAAATCGTTCCCGATAATCGACACAAAATAAAACGCTTTTTAAAAAGGGAAATTTAAAAAAAACTTTGCTATTTCCTTATTTTTTTTTAAAATTTTTTTTAACTAAGAGTTTATTTTTGGTTTTTTAAAATGTTATTGGGAAGCAATTTTTAAAGTTTTTCAAAAGTAGTCCTGCCATTTTAAAATGGGAATGAACATATTGGTGTCAAAAATGTTTTTTTTTTAAATAAAGGTTTATTTCAAAAATCGGGTATAAACGCCAAAATCAAAAATTTTTTTGTTTTTAAAGCAAAAATAGATAATGGATAAATAAAAAAAAAAAAAAAAACCCCAAATTAAAAGGCCCTTTTTGAGTTCAAATATTTTTCCAATTGGTTTTTTTATTTTAAAATTAAAAAATTTTAAAAAGGCCAAAAGTTGGGTTTTTTCTTTATTAAAAATTTCGTTTGTTCCCTTTTTAAATTTTTTTTGCTTTTCTTAATTTTAAATTAAAATTAAATTTATTTTAAAACAAAAATTAAAAAATTTTAAAAAAGGTTTTAAAAAAAAGGATTTTACGAAAGTTAATTCGGTTTTATTTAAAACCTTTTTTTTAAAAAACCTAAATAACCCAAATTTCCTAACGCACTTTTTTTTAAAAATAACAATTTTAAAAAGGGGTTCAAATTTTGGAAATATTTTATTAATTTTTAAAAATTAATTTTGGAGTTCCAAAAAAGGTTTTTTTAAATTTGCGGATTTTTTGTGGGTTTTTTCAAAAAGGGGAAAAAATTTGGGGTTTGATTTTTTAAAAAGGGGAAATGCCAAAATTTTTTAAAAAAAAATTATTAATTTACTTAAAATTTAAAACTTTAAAAAAAATTGGGTTTTTTTTTGGGAAATTCCCCTTAAAAAAAAAATTTTTAAAAAACCCCCAAAAATAATTTTTTTGGGGTTTATTTAAAGGGGGAATTTCCGGATTTTAAAATCATAAAATGAAATTATTCCCCCGGGAAATAGTTTGATTCGACCCTTTTCTTCTATTTAAAAAAAAACATTTTAAAATTAAAAGGGGCCAAATTTATAAAAATTAAATTTTTAAAAAAATAACAAACCTGAAAACAAAAATTGCAAAAATTTAAGAAATTTTTTTCGGTGCCAAATGTTTCAGCAGCAAACCCCCTTTTCTCAATTGTGAAAGGGATACGGGTTCCCACGTTTAGAGTGAAAAGGGGTTTTTGCGGCAAAGGGGGCCAAATTTTTTTTTAAATGGTAGAACACGATGTCTTCTGAAAACTTTTAAAAACTTAACAAGCCCTTCAAAACAAACAAACATTGTTTTTTGCGGCATTTGGTGTTGGGGTTTTTGCATAACAAAGTCGGTTTTACCCGTGCTCAAAAAAAATTAAAAGCTTTAAAAGCAAAATTTAAATTTGGGGCTTTTTTTTTCCCAAACCCCCTCACGCCCGACTTGGGCCAGGTAATTTTCATTCTTCTTACATAAAGAAAAAAAATTGGGTTTTGGTCGCAGCACTTTTATTTCAAAAGACAAATTTAAAATGCCATGGAAGATTGGCTATGTGCCCAAGCGTTTAATTTTATGAAGAAGGAATTTTAAAAAATTTTGGTGAAACGCTAAATTTCAAAAAATTTAAATTTAAAATTTTATTTTTTTGTTGAAAAATAGTAAATAAAACTGTAGTTTAAGATTTTAAAAAATAAAAAAAATTTTTCCCATTGGGAAAATTTTTTTTACAGCCCCAAAAGGAGGTTTTTTTCCAAAAATTTTTCCCCAACCCGACCGGGGGGTCAAACCCCGTCTCCCCGTCCCAAGGGAGGCTAGTCCCAAAAAGGGGACTAGTGCAAATTTGGGGCCGTGAGGCCACCGAAATGGGCATTTTTTCCCCCAAAAATTGTAAGTTTAAAAAGGTATCTCATAAATTTTTTACATTTTTAGGTTTACCACAGCATTCCTTTTCCTTTTTAAAACAAGGGCCCCCTGTTTGTTTTGTTTTTAAAAAAGAAAAGGGCACTCAAAGAGAACAGGGAGAATTTTTTTTGGGGGTGGGGGAACAGGGTTTTGTATTGCCCTTGGGGAAAACAGTTTAAAATACAGGGAAAACCCAAAAGCCCTACAGTATTTTTTTTTTGGAAATTTGGGAATTTTTTTAAATCTCATTAATTTTTTTAAATATTAAAAGGGTTTTTTTTTATTTCAAAATTTAGCATAAAACTTATTATTGAATTTTAAAATTTATGGGAAAAAAAAATATTTAAAATTTTTTTCTAAATTTTTAATTTCTAAAAAAAAAAAAAAAAAAAGGGTAGTGAATTGGTATTTTTGTTTTTGAAATTTTTCTTTCCTTCAAATTAACCTAAAGTTTTTTAATTTTGGAGGATTTCTTTTCCCCCCACTCTTAAGTTTTTTTAAGAGGGCCTAAAAAAAGTCTGTGAAAAGGCCTTTTGGGGTTTTTATTTATCAAATATGAAGCTTTAGGGGGTAATCTTACTGCCCTCTACTTTTGGGCCCAATATTTTTAAAAAATTTTTTAAAATTAGTAAAAAAATTTATTTTGTGTTATAAATTTTAATTTTTTTTATTTGTTTTTTTTTTTTTCCCGTTTTTTTTTTAGCCCATAGCATTTAGTATTGTAGTTTTTTGTCCTGGGTTTGTTTTTTAAAATTGATGAAAACAGTTTTCAAACTGTAGTACAACTCATAAATAACATTTTGAGGTTCTGTATGGGTATAAAAAAAAAAATATTTTGAATTTTAAGTAAAAATTTATAATGAAAATTAAAAAATTTTTAAAAATTTCATTTTTTTTCTTCACTTAAACCCAAAAATTTTTCCCCTTTACCCCCCTTTAAAGACCCCAAAAAATTTAAAAAACTTAAGTTTTACCCAAAATGATTTTTACAGCAAAATTTGTGCCACACCAATTGGGTTCAAATCATTTTTTTTATTTTTTACATACAATTTAAAAATTTGCTAGTTACCTTTTCAAATGTTTTTTGACCAAAAAAGCATTTTAAAGTTTAAACAAAGGGTAATTATCATAAATATTTTGAAATATTTACTTTAAAAATATTTTTCAAAACCCTTTGATTTACTTTGCATCTTCTTTTGATATTTTAAATTGCTATTTAAAAAATAAATACAAATTTTTTTTCAACAGTTTTTAGTAATAAAATCCCCTGAAATTTTTCCCCAAATTTTTAAATTTTGGAAAAGTGAAAAAAAACTAAAAAAAAAAATCAAGATCATGAAAAATTCGATTCCCCCAAACCTTTCTTTTTACTGAAAAAAATTTTTTCCTTTTTGTTAATCTTTAATTACCCCAAATGAATTCATTGGGCATTACCAAAGGCAAGGGAAAAAGAAAAAAAAACAAAAAATTATCCCTAAAAATTAATAATCATAATTTTTTTCCATATTTTTTAAAGGTCCCTCAGCAAACCTCGGGTCAGTCAGTAATTTTTTAAATTTTGAGCCAAGCGTTCCGGGCTCCATTGCCTGCAAGGCCCCCAAAAAAATTAAACAAAGGTGAAAAGTTGGTTTCCTTTCAGTGTTAAAAATTTAAAAGCCCGGGGGCTGGATGTTGTGGTCCTAGTCTTTTTAAGTTAAAAATTTTAAAACACCTTTAAGCTTCGACAGGACTAGCAAGGGCCCACAGTAAAAAAATTTTGTCTTTAAAAAAAAAAAACTGACCCCCCCAACCCGGGTTTTAAAAAAGTAATGGGGTAAAAAAATTACCCCCATCCCATTAAAAATTTTTAATTTCAGGAGAAATAAAAAGTATTTGCTAATTTTTTTTTAAAAAAGTTTATAATTTAAAAAACATGTGTTTTCATATATTTTTAAAAAATTTTAAGGGCTGGTTTAATTTTTAAAAATCCTATTTACTTTTTTTTTAAACAAATATGATGAAAGACAAAAAAATATAATTATTTACCCCTTTTGAGGATTTGAGGGATTCAAAAAGGGCCCTTCTATTTTAAAAAAATAAATTTTTAACTTTGGGTAATTTAGGTTTATATTTTTAAAAGGTTAATTTTTTTTCAAGGATTTGAATCTCTAATCTCGAACCCCAACCCTTTTAGAAATTTGAGAGATTCAAAAAGTCCAAATTTTTATTAAAAAATAAAAAAAATTTCACTTTTGGGTTTCTTTTAAAAAAATTTTTAGGACAAAAGCTTTATTTTTCCCCCCAAAAAAACCTCAAATTTTCAAATAAAAAGTAAAATTTTGGGGAAAAAAAAAGGGTCAAGGGGAGTATTATTTTTTTTATTTGGCCCGACTAAAGAAAGACCTTGCACAAACGCAACCCTAACAATTTTTAAAAAGCACCATGCAACGTTATTTGTTTGCGCCCCCCATGTAATTTCTTTAATTAAAAAGTTATATCTTAGCTCATTCGCTTACTGGGACGAAAGCCGCCCTTTTTAAATGATCATAAAAAGGGGCACATCACAGATGACCCTTTAATTACAAGCCCAAAATTAACAGGTTTTTGGGTGGAAAAACCCCCCT
Source organism: Timema cristinae (assembly GCA_039000515.1). Classification (NCBI taxonomy): domain Eukaryota; kingdom Metazoa; phylum Arthropoda; class Insecta; order Phasmatodea; family Timematidae; genus Timema; species Timema cristinae. The sequence goes on from JBCFYV010011164.1 coordinate 22,196,398, forward strand.
CAAACTTAATTTTTTTTCCAGATTTATTGAAAGAATGGGCAAAAGGGATGGTCACATTTATTTTAAACTCCGGGCCAAAATTAGGGCATGCATTGCCGATTCCTGTTGGCCCGGGCCAATTTAAAATTACAGTAAGTTAAAAACAATAACCTTGGGGGGAAATCATTTTTTTTTTGTAAATAGTAAAAATTTGTTTTCAGAAATACTTTTTTTTTGAAGAAAAACCCCGCACTTTAGTCAAACCATACTTTGTTTGTTTTAAGATTTCCCCAAATAAATTTCCTTGTTTTTTGAGGATGGGTTTCCCTTGAGCTTGGGGGCCCGGGGTTGTGTTGGCGGAGCGTGACAGGGGGCCCAAGTTTGGGCGAGGGGGTTGGGGGCTCACGACAAAGGTTGGGGGGATGAGTTGTTTTTTGTTGGTGATGATGGTTTTCTATCCTTGTCTGCTGCTTGCTCAGAGCCAAGATTGTGGAAGGGGGGGTAGTCAACTGTAGTAGCGAGGGGGGTTGTGATTGACCCAACCCTTTACCCCACTTTGACGGAACCACCGTTTTCCGTTTGGGGTGCTATATTCACAAATTTCATAATATTAAAATTTGACTGTCTTTACTTCCCCCTTCGGGTTATCGCTTTAAGTATAATTACGCTAATGGAATAACCCCAAAGATTTTTAACCCCTCCCTTGGGTTGGGGTTCAATTTTAAAAATTAGAATAACAAATTTTAAGTCAATGGTTTGGGTTTGCAGTGAGCTAATATGTTTAAAAAGTTAAAGGTTTTAAGACTACAAAAAAAGTACATAATATTGAAAGAGTCTAAGTGGCCTTAAAAAAGTTCTTCCTGGCTCTATTGTTTGAATTTAAAATTACAAAACTTGACTGTGTGAATTATATTACAGTTTGGTGCTACAAATCTTTCTGCAAGTTTAGAAAAAGCTAAACCTTCCCAACTGATGACAAATTTTTTAGGGTAGAAAAACAAAGGTCCCTAAAACAAAGTTTGGGAAAGAATAAAACTCAAATGTGCTTTTACTAAAGGTTGGGTATTTGTGGGGGGTTGGAATTTCTTTCCCCCGCTGCAAAGTTTCCGATGGGGTTGTTTAGCCCCCGGGTGGGCGAAAAAAGTTGTTATTTTGATTTAAAAATTGAACCCGCAAACAAACACTCAGTAATGAGCAAATTGAGACCCAAAAAACCCCAAAAAAGGGTGGTTAAAATTTTTTAACTAATTTTTTTGATAGTAAAATAAAATTTTTGCCTAATGGCTGGAATTTTATAAGACAGTGAAAAAAGGGAAAAACATACAATTAAAGAAAGAATTGATAGTAATTAAAACCAAAAATCGATTTAGTGTTTTTTTTAAAAATGCAAAATTTGAAATTTGGGTTTTCAAAACCTAGCTATTAAATATTGGGTAGAAGGGACCAAGACTTTTTTATTTAAAACATTTTATGCGCTACAACAAGGACTTTATTTGGTCCCTTTCAATTTTTCAATGTAAACTATAAAAGGTATTCATAAAAAATACATTTTTTCAAGGGAAAATTTGGAGAGTTTTTTATTTTTTAAACAAATTTTTAAGGGGGGCATGATAAATTTGAATAATACAGAAAGGGATTCTAAAAATTTGACAAAAAGCATTATAAGTAGGGGAAGGGGGAAAAAAAAAAAAAAAAAAATTGGGTGATAGTTTTGGGAAACAAAAGCAAATGCTACGTAAAGAAATGGTTTATGATCCCGGGGTTTTTACCCACATTGGAAAAAATAAAAAAAAATTAAAAAATGATCTAATTTTTTAAAGTATTTAAATCCCCTTTAAAAAAAAATCTTTGAATTTTTTAAAATTTAAAAAATTTTTTTTTTAAAGCTATAAAACAGATTGTTTGGTTTTTTCAGTTTTAAATAAAAGAAAAGGGTGAATTTTAAAAACTAGGCCTCCGGGTAGGTAATTTTGCACTTAACGAATGCATGAATGTTATCATTTTTGGGTTTTCTATTTTGTATTTCATATTTTATTATTTTTAAATTTTCCCCAAAAAATTTGATTTTGATTGAAGGGAAATTGGGAAAAATTGGGTGTGTTTTTAAAAAAATTTTTGGGTTCGACCCCAAAACTAGATATCATCGATGTAACCTTTAAAAAAATTTGAAAAAAAAAACAATGTAAATATTGACTTAGGGCCCTGCATAATGTAAAAATATTCTTTTTTTCTAATTTTTTTTTAAAATGAAAAAAAATAAAATTACGATAATTTTTTGGGGTTTTAAAAACCCGGTTTTAAAATGAATTTTTTTAATTATTTTTTAAAAAGAAATTAAATATTTTTATGAAAATTAAAATATTTAAAATTTTTTTTTAATATAGGGGCCCAAACTAATTTTTTTCAAACGATTGCAAAATTTGTTTTTTGGGGGAAAAAAAAAAATTAGTGAATAAAATTTTAACATAGATTTTAAAAATTTTAGAAACATTAAAAATATTTAAAAAATGTAGACAAAAGTTAATTAGATTACTCCCTTAAATTGTAATGTAAACCAACCCAAAAAACTGCACATTTTCAGGGAAAAATTTAAAATAAATTTTTTTCAGTTAAAAATTTCATAATAAACCCTGTATATATTTGGGTGCACAGTTAAAATACTAAATTTTATAATACGCAGTTTTAAACAATAAATATGGTAGGGTGACTATATACAAACTAGAATGATCTATTGCAAAAGGGGGCATTTTTTTTTGGTTTTAGTTAAAAAATTTAAAAAAATGTGAATTTTTAAATAACCAAAATTAAATATTTATCAGTTTAAATAAAGACTTTCCTAGAAATTAAAAATAAAAATGTGTGTTGAAATAGAAAAAACCAATTGATTAAAGTTATTAAGTATTAAAAAAAAAAAGGAAATAAAATTGAGGGATCAGTTTTCTTTCACATTTATTATTACTAAATTTTTTTTCATTTTTTTAAAAAAAAATTTTTATAAAATTACCCGACTTGCTAAGCCTATGAAAAATTAAAGGAGGGGAGGGAAAAGGGGGGACAGATGGTTTTTTTGTTGAGAAAAAACTTGCGCAAGGAAAATTTCCCTTTCCCCATCACTGTTCCCTTGTAGTGATTTGGGCAAAATAATGGGAAGGGGTGGTAAAACATAATTGGAAGAGGGAAAATATGAAGGAAAGGTGATTGGACAACCCGAGGTAGGACCAATGAGGAGAAAGGGAAGGGGCCCGGAGCGTTGGGTTTTGTGGGATAAAATTGGAAGAGGGAAAAAAGGGTTTTAAAGTAAGGGAAAAGGAAAAGGTGAAAGGAAGAAACAGGGGTTTACCAAATAGGAGGGAAGAAAAAAATAATTTTAAATACCTGGGGATGTGGATTTGAGGAAGGGGGAAAAAACCAAAGATAAATCCGTGAGAAAAGGGGGGGCAAGCAGAAGTGTGAGAAGAAAATATAATTTTGGGGCAGGGGTTTTCGAGGAAATTGGGAAATTTTTATACAGGATATACTATAATCCAATATTTATTTTAAGCAGCATAAATGGGGGGAAGGGAAATACTAAATTGGGGTGAAAGAATGGAGAGGATTAGAAATGAAAGGGTTTATTTGGGGTAATTTAAAAGGGCCATTGCAAGGAAAGAATAAGAAGGGAAAGACTAAGGGTGAAGAGAATTTGGGGGAGTACCAACGTGATAATGGATAATTTGGGAGAAGGGCCCAAAAAAAAAGCTGGGGCCAAAGGGAGGGGGCGAGAAAAGGGGTAGGGGGGGAATGGTAGGGGGAAAGGAATGTTTTGGGGAGAATTTTTTTTCCCCAAAAAGAAAACCACCAGGGCTGGAAAATGTTTTAAATCCAATTTACTTTCATTAAGGACAAAAAAGTCTTTAAACTTTTATAAAAAACCCCCCACCGAAGGGGTGGTTTTGCTAACCGTAGTTTTATGTTGATTTTGTGTGCTGAAGAAGGGAGATTGGGTTTTTTAATAATTTCTTAAAGGAAAAATGTGTTTTTGTGGAGGGGGTTTTAAAAAGGTAAATTGGTTTTTTTCCCCTCTCCTCCCCCACAAATGTGGGTCACCTTCCTTTATATTCAACCTTTTCAATTCCTAACCAATTAGCTTTATTAGTTCTTATACGTACAACCCCAAAAAGGGTAGTAAGATGCAGTGCTAAGTATTTTTTTAATTTTTATTTTTTTAATTTTTTTTTTATTTTCTTTTATAAATTTTTTTTTAAAATTTCTGAAGGAAAAACCTCTTTTCTTTATTTAAGGGGACAATTGGCTATGTTAAAGTAAGGTACAGGGGAAAAGGGGAATAAAAACCCCCAAAAAAAAAGGAGCACTTTTTTATTGGGTTTTTTATTTGGAAAAGAAACTTTTCACACTTTTCACGGCCCTTGGGGCATAAATTTTTTTTTCCCAAATTTTGGGGTCATTAGCAGGCGTTTTATGTTTTTAAAAAAAATTTTTAAAAAATTTTTTTATTAAATATGACTGTTCACAAACAAATTCAAGTGCCTGGATAATTTAAAAAAAATTTTTATTTTGGGAAATTTGTTTTAAAAAGGGAAAAAATTTTTTTTGTTTTAAAAAAATTTTTTAGTTTTAAAAATAAAATATTGTTGATGTTCGAAAAAATCCAATTCCCTTTAGATTTTATGAAAAAAGCTCCATGGAAAAAAAAAAACCGTTTTTGAATTTTAAGGTAAAATAAAATTTTTTCTGAATTTCAATTTTAATCTTTTTTTTTGATTGGTTAAAGGGAAAAAATTTTTTAAGTATATTTAAAATGCAGTAGCGTGGATCCACGCTAATAGAGCAGTGGTTTTCAAACAGGGACAAAAAAACAAAACTTTGGAAAAGGGGAAGGGGAAAAATGTAATGGGGAACTCTATTCCCACCCCCAAGGAGTAGCTCTTGTCTTTCTCAGTCTTTACCCTTGCAAAAACAAATTCAAGGGGCCCGGGGGCAAATTTCCTTTTCTAAATTAATGGAATTTTATCTGGGCCGCTATCAAAATTTGGAAATGCCCCAAAGAACCCCCCAACCAGCAGAATTATACTAAACAACGGAGAAGGGGCCCACCTTTTTCCCCTGTATGTTCTTGTTACTTTTTAAATTTTAAAAAAAGGTTAAGGAAAGTTAGGATGGACAGGAAACAGTCTAACCTCACCACCATAAAAAAATTTTGAAGTGGCTGAGGATGGGGGGAAAAGGGGAAACTTTAAAAAAAAATTTTTACTTTGTTATCAGTTTTATTTAAATAATTTGGGTTTTTGTTTTTGGGCTTTAAAATTTAAGCAAAATATGTTAATTTATTCTCAGGGCTGAATTACCCGAACGGTTTTTCTCGGGTTTTAAATGGAGTTTAGGCGAATTTTAGTTTCAGGGGTGGGGCAAATTTCAAAAGGTTTTTTCAAGGAATTGCTGTTTTAACTCGCTCTAACACAGTTGGTTTCAATGGCGTTAAAAACAAAAACAAGGGCCCCAAAAAAATGTTTGTCCATTTAATTTGGGGATTTTTGCTAACAAAAAATTTGGGGGTTTTTAAAATTTTTTTAAGGTTAAAAAGTTCCGGTCGTTTGAAAATTTTAAAAGGTCACAGAGTTCCTTTTTCCTAAAAAAATTTTCCGGGGTTTAAAAACCTGGCATCCCCCATCTTAGAAAAAGGGGGACAAAAAAATTTTTTTTTTATATTTCTTTCTGGTTGGTCCTACTTTTAAAATACAATTTTCAATAATAAAAAAAAATATGGTTTTTTTAAAAATTTTCCCTAAAAAAATTTTTTTTTCCCCTTGGGGCAAAGTTTCTAACCCTTTAGTATGGTAAAGTAGGGAAAAAATTCTGCAAATTTTTGAAAACCTTTTTGAAACCCCCCAAATTTTTTTTTTTTTTTATCTTTTTAATTGGAAAATCGGGTCTTTTCAATTAAATGATAAATGTTAACCCCCTGAATTTTCCCCACCACGGGTAGAGCTACGGCCTTTTTTTACAATGGTATCTCCTGTAAGCTTAATCCCCAGGTAAAAATCTTTCTTTAGACAATTATTGGGGTCGCCCTCTAAAATCCAGGTTTTACTGAGTTTATTTCTTTGCTGCTTCGTGATTATCTTTATTCAAAATCTTTGTCTTCTTTTACAAAAAGAATAAAATCTCGCTGAAGCTTTCTGATTTTTTTTCAATTTATTCTTCAATTTCCCATAACCCAAAACTTTCCTTGCATTTTTCAGAGGGGGGAAAAATATGAGGCCAAAAAAAAAAGAGCATGTTTTTTGCACGCAACATGGCCCCTTAAAAAGTATATTTTCCCTTTGGAAATTTAGGTTTTAAAGGGGGACAAAGTCCCAAATGGTTTTTTAATTTGGCCCGATAAGGAGAAGGTTTTGCAATTTCCCTTTAACCCGGGTAGGGTACAAAAAAAAAACTTTTTTTTTAAAAATTTAAAAGGGAAAATTCATAAAATTTCGCCACTAAAGGTCGGAAACTGTTAACCAACCCCAAAAAAAATTTTTTAAAAAAAAGTTGTGGTTTAAAAATTTTAACCCTTTTTAGCGTTTTTTAGGGAAACTATCTTGATCATAGGATCAAATTTAAAAGGGTTTTATTAAAAAAAAAAAGATTTAGGCTGTCAAATTTTTTTTTAAGTTTGGGGGAAAGAAATGGGCTTTCACCAAGGTTTAAAAACTTTGAAAAAACTTTTTAGAGCCCATAATTTTGTGACCCTTTTAAAATTTCAAAAATCCCCCCCCTTTTTTTTCTTTTATTGGGCTGGGTAAGGGTTTAGGTTAGTTTTATCAATTCCTTATATTAATGTTTTAAAAGACTTCCTGTGGAAATGGAGTAAATGGTGATTAGAAAAAAGGAAAATGTAAAGGAAAATTTTAAGGGCCAAAAAGGGAAAAGGGTTTTTGAAAAACAAAAGGGGAAAATTTTGTTTCAAAAAGCATTTAAAATATTTTAGAAAGGAAAGGGAAAATTAAAGGGAAGAGAACAAGGTTCAGAGGGAAGGGTCACTGGTAGATTGAATTTTTTGTTTATTAACAAAAGAAGATAGATATGATAAGGGGAAAAAATCTGTAGTGGTTTTCTTTTATATGGAAAAGCGAAGGAGGAGTTTTGGATGTAAAAGAGTAAATTTTTTTAAAAAGTTGTTATGTTTTTTAAAAGTTGAAGTGGTTTCAACTAAAAAATTTAAAATTAACAGGAGAGTGCTTTTTCCCACTAATTTTGTTTAGGGAAAAAGGGCTTGGAATGGAATGGGGTGAGAAAGAAGGGGTAACAGCTCAGGAAAGAATGGGGGAAATGAATGATGATTTTAGCATGATTAAAAGAGGGGAATTGGGAAAGACAAGGGGAAGGCTTAGAAAAAAAATAAATTTCCCGGGGGGAATATATGGGAAAGTAGTAAAAAGCAAAAAAATGGAAAGTGGAAAAGAGGTTAAGGGGGGAGTTAAAAAGGGCTTTAAAGAAAGGGAAGCCCGCAGGGAGAGATGTTCTTAGGGTGTAAAAGGCCGCTTTTAGAAGAGAAGTGAGGAATTTTAAGGAAGGTTGTACAGGGGTACTTTGTACCCGTTGTCACATATACAGTAGAAAAATGAACAATGAATATAAAAAGATAGGAGAGTGGGTTTTAAGAGTGGATGTTTCAAAATGTACACGAGACAGTTGAAAAAAAAAAAGACTGAGATGGTTAAAATTGGGGATGTAAGAGGATGGGGAAAAGCAAAAATAAAGATTTTTTTTTACCTCCTTTTTTTTTTGGGAAACCCCCGTCTTATTAAACCCAAATTTGGGGTTTGACAAAACCAAATACAAAATTTTGCCCCTTTGCTAGGAATTGGGAAAAGGTTTTAATAAAAAGGGAAATGATCCCGCATTTGTGTGGAGGGGGAAATGGAAAAAAATATTTTAGGAAAAAATCACCCCCCGTTTACCCGAGCAATTATTTAAATTTTCCCATTCCCCCCTCTTTGGGGAATCAAACCTTAACACAAAAACCAAAATGTTTTTGCTTACTACGCCACCGAGGCATGTAATATCAAAAAAATGAAGGGAGATGAAGTATGTAGGGAAAAAACACAAAGGAAAAAAAAAAAGGAAAAATGGGAGTAGATAGAACAAGTGGCCAAATAAAAGGGAGAAGAAATTTTATTTAAAAAATGGGGGAAAAAAGAGGAAGGGGGGGAAAGGGATTTTCTTAAAAAGACCTGGCTACATGGGTGGAAGGAAATTGTTGATGATATCAAAATCTGTCCCTTTCACATACCCTTTGGGGGGCAAAGGGCCTCTTTGTCCCTTTTTCTTTCCTCGTTGGAGCCAGAGTCGCGGAATGGTTGTGGAGGGGAGGGGGGCGGGGGGCAGGGGGGTTACCAGACCCTGTCGAGGGGGGTGTTTTCCCCCCGTTTTCCCTTTCTGTTGTTGCTAAACTGTTCGTCGCCCAGGACGGTAGAAACCCCCCTGGAACAAACTATTCAAAACAATACCATTTTGTTGAAATATCCATTAGTTTAAAATTTTTATAATTAAGAAAGTTTAAAGTCCCCAAAGACAAATTTTCTACTCCAAAGTTTACCCAAAAAAGGGAAAAAATGATCAATGTTTTAATGGGAAAATTTTAAAAAAGTAAAAAACAAAAAACAAAAGGCCCTATTTCCGTTTCTTTTGGGAAAATAATTTTTTAAATAAACAAAAATTTGGGCGGAAAACCTTTTGGGAACCAAACCAAAATTTTAATTTTTAAAATTTAAATTCCCAAAACTTCCGGGGAAGCCCTTTAAAAAAAATTAATGGGGGGCCCCCAATTTGGGTTTTTTTAATTTTTTTTGGTTTACCGGCCAAAAAAACCCGGTTTCCGTTTTTGGCATTTGGGCCAATATTTTTTAAAAATTTCCAATAAGGTTTTTTTTTCCCCCCCAAATTTCCCCTTTTTTTCCCCCCCTTCCCCCCATTTATTTAAACGGGATTGGCCTATATGAACACAAGGGCCAACCTTTGGGTAAGAAGAATGGGTTTATTTATTTTTTGTTAATTTTATTTTAAAATTTTTCCAATTTTTTAGTTTGTTTTTAATTGGGGGTTAAAAAAAATTTCTAAAAATTGGTTTTGAACCGTCAAAATTTTTTTTTCCCCCCAAATTGGGGGAATTTTTAAATTTTAAATTTAAATTTTGGGCCTCGTGGACCAAAGGCCGAACTGAAAATTTGTGGTAATTTAATTGTAAAATTTTGAGAGAAAAGAATATCCATTTTTTTATCAATATAAGGAAAAAATTTTTTTTTTCTTGTTTTTTTTTGGGAAAATTTAAAAATTTTATTTCGGGAACTTTTTGGTTGGGGAAAACTTTGGATTTAAAAAATTTCTTTTAAAAGGGGATAGCCGGGGGCTAATTTTTGGGTTTAAAATTCCAGTTTAAATTTTTTGGGTACCCCAAAAAGGGTTTTTTCCAAAAATTTGGTTTTGGGAAAAGGATTAATTAAATTGCTTTTATTTAATCTTTATTTTATATAAATAATAAAATTGAAAAAATTTCCCAAATATCTTTCAAAAACCCCAAACATTATGACCCCCCCAATTATTAAAACCCAAAAAAGGGGGGAAAGGGAACCAAAACCTTTAAAATTTTTCCAAGTAAATTTTTAATTTTTTTGTTTATTTAAAATTTCTAAAATTTATTTTTAAAATATTTTTAAATTTTTAGGGCTTTTTGGGGGGGGAAATTTTTTGAAAAAATTTTTTTACCCAAATTTTTAAATTTTTTTAACAACTTTAAAATTAAAGAGGGTTCCCCTTTTGGGTTCCCCTTAAAAACTTGTATTCATTTTCTACAAAACCCCCCTTACCTTTTTTAAAAATGTTAATAACCCCAAGGTATAAAGAGGTAAAAATTAAAAATTTTTGGGTTTTTTTTTAATTTTTTTTTTCTTATAAAGGTAACAAAAAGACAAGGGATTTTTAAAATTTTTACCTTTTTGGGGGGAAAAGTTTTTTCTGGGTCAATCAAATTTTTTAAATGAAATTTTGAATGTTGGCTTTAACCTTTTTTTAAAAACCAAAAACCCCCGATTAATTTGTTGGTTTTTTTTGTTTTTTGTTTCTTTTTTGTATTTGATGCCTTTAAAAAACCCCCATTGGGGTTATGGGTTACAAATTTGTAATTTTTTTAAAAATTTTTTTTGGGGGAAAAAAAAAACCAAAAATAATAAAAATGATTCTATTTTATTTTACTTTAAAAAAACATTTAAAAAAATCTTTAAAATTTTTCTTTTTTAAAAAACAAAAATTTAAGAAAATCCTTGGGAACAATTTTTCAAATGGGGAATTTTTTAAAAAAACCACCAATAAACTTTAAAAAAAGGTTAAAAGCAAAAAAATTTCAAATTAAAATTAAAATTTATCCCCGTTTTGGGTTGGTTTTTTAAAAAATTTTAAAATTTTTTTTTGGGTTTTTTCCCCAAAAAATTTTTTTTTTATTTTTCTTTGGGTTTTTAAAGGGGTTTTCTTTTTTTATTTTTTAATTAAACTCCCTTTTTAATAATTTTTAAAAATTTCCAAATAAAAGGCCCTATCCACATTAAGGGGGGTTTCCCCCCCGTTTTTTTGATAAAAAAATGGCAAAATTTGGCTTTTTGGGGTGAATCTTTAAGAACAACATCCTTTGGTTTTTAATTAGGGCCTCCCAAATAAATTTGGGGTTTGAGGTTTATTCCTGGGGCCTAATTGGTTTTTAAAAGGTTTATTGGTGTTTAAATTTATAGGCCCGAAAAAATTGGGGCGTGGGGAAAATTTTGAACCTAAAAAAAGATGGTTAAAAAAAAGGTTTTTTTAATTTTTTAAATAAATTTGTTAAAATTTCCCTTTTTCGTAGTTTTTTTTATTTTTTAAAAATTTTTTTTTTTTTTTGGACGGGTTTGGGGCCGGGGTTTTTTACAAAAATTTTTGAATTTTTTTAATTTTAAATTTTTTTAAATTTTTAGGAAGGGAAACTGAATTTTAGTTAATTTTGGTTTGGTAATATAGTAAAAACCTAAAAACTGTTTTTTTTAAAGGTTTTTTTTTTTTTTTTTTTTTTTTTTTTTTTTTTTTTTTTATTTTTTTTTGGGGTTTTTTTATTTTAAACAAACAGGCCAACCCGTTTTGGAAACCCTTTATTTAAAAAAGGGTTTTAAAAAAACAACAAAAAACAAAAAACCCAGATTTTAAAAGAAAAAGTTTTTTTTAAGGGGTTGTGGGAAAACCATTCCCAATCAATTTTTTACCCAAAGTTTTCCAAAATTTTCAAATTTTTTTTTTAAAAATTTTTATTTTTATATTGCTTTTTTTTTTTTAATTTAAAAAGGTTTAAAATTGAAAATTCCTTTTATTAAATTTAAACCCCAAAGGGAATTACCTATTCCCCCCAATAAATTTAAAATTCCTTGGACAAGAAACTGAACAAAAAGGGGGAAAAAAGGGAAAGCCCTTATTATTTTTCCCTTGTTTCTTTTATTTTCGTTTAAATTCTTGGGTTTTGGGGGAAATAAAAATTGTTTAAATGTTTTTTTTTAAAATGGCCGTGGGGGTTTTGAGGGGTTTTAACCTTTGGGCCCGCACAGGTTTTATCTGGGTTTACCCCCTTTTTTTTCCCCTTCCCCCTGACCCGGAAAAAATTTTTTAAACATAACCAAAAAAATTGGGGGAAAAAAGGCCTTTTTATTGTTTTTCCCTTAAAATGTAGGTTTCACTTTATCCTTCAAAACCCTTTTTTAAATTCCAAAATTCTAAAGTTTGGGTTTTTTTTGTTATTAGGGTTTTTTGGAACCGCCCCGTTTAAAATTAAGTTTTTAATTTTTTTATTTTTCAAATTTTATTTTGGGCCTCCAAAAAGAAAAATTTTTTTTAGAAATTTGTGTTACCCTTTTGGGGGGAAAAAAACAAATTTTAAACCCCCTTAAGGGGCCAAAAATTTTTTTAAATGGGTTTAGGGGTTTTTTAAAAAATTTGTAGGTTATTTTTAAAAATTGGGGATTAATTTTTTTTTTTTACCTATTCAAATTCCCCCCATTATTTTTTTAAAAATTTTACACCCAAAATTTTTGTTTGGATTTTTGGTTAATTTATTAAAATTAAAACGAATTTTAAATTTCCCCCAAAGTTTGGAACAAAATTTTGATAAAATTTTATGGGTTTAAAAGGTTTTAAAAAATTTTGATTTTTTTCCCCAAAAAACTTTTTTACTTGGTAAAAAAATTTTTGGAAACTTTTCAAATTTAAATGGGTTTTTAAAGATAATAAAAAAGTTTTTAAAATTTTTAAAAATTTGTCCTTTTAAATGAAATTAATATTCCAAAAATTCACAAAAATTTTTTTTCTTAAATAAGTAGAAAAAAAAATTTATTTTTAATTTTTTTAAATATTTTCCTAAAAAAGGAAAATTTTTAATATGTAATTTCCCCAAAAAGGGCCGCAAAAACTTTTGGTAAAAAAAATTGTTAAGAAAAAACCAATTAAAAAGGACTTTAAATTAGCAAAGGGACAAATAAAAAATTACGACAATTTTTTAAAAATTTGCTGCAAGGGATTTTTTAAAAAATTTTAATTTATTTTAATTGTTTTTTTCAAATTTAAAACAATAATTTTTTTATTTTAAACTTTTATGTTAAAAAATGAGGTAGTTATTTTAAAATAAATTTTTTGAACATTATTTGCCAAAATTTTTAAACTAACTTTAAAGGTTCCTTTTATTTTTGTCCCTTAACCCTTAAAAACCCAAAAAACCTTTTCAAAAATTAACAAAAAAAAGCGGCCGATTTTTAGGGCCCAGGTTTAAATTTTGGGGTCTTTTTTATTTAATTAAAAAAAATTTTTTAATTTAAGTAGCCCCCTTTTGGCTTCTTTGGTCTGAAAAAAAATCCAAAGTAAAATTTGGCTTTACCAAATTTTAACCAAAAAAATGAAAAAAATCTAAAACAAATTGTTTTAAAATCATTTTTTGGTTCCAATTTAAAGGGAAAATTTAAAAATTTTGCACTGGTTTTCCTTTTCAAAAAACGTCAATTTTTTCGGCCCGGGGTTTTCCAATTTGGGGGCCCAAAAAACCAAAATTTATTTTTTAGATGACCCCCAAAAAGCCTTTTTTTTTTTTTAACAAAAAGCCCCTTTAATTAATTTAAAAAAAAAAGTTATTTTTTTTTTTTTGTTCCAAAAAAATTACGTTAAAATTTTGGTTGGTTTTATACCGTGTTTTTAAACTTTTCCCAAAAATTAATTTTTCCTTTTTTTTATTTTGTTCAAATTTTGAAAAGGGGGGTTTTTTTACAAAAAAAAATTTTGTAACTTTATTTTTTAATTTGTTTCCCTTCAAAATTTTTTTATTTTAAATTTATAAAAAAACTTTAAAAATTTGTGCTAGGTTTTTAAAAAAAAAATAAATTTTTTTTTGCTTTTAGTTTTAAATAATATTTGGATTAAAAATTATATAATTTAAAAACCCGGAAAATGCTTTTAAATTTTTTTTTGCAAAGTTTGTTTCCCAATTAACAAAACTTCCCGTTCCCCAAAGTATGAGCCCTCAAAAACCCAAAAATTTTATTAAAAAGGGGGTTTGAAACTAACTTTAATTTGAAAAACTTAAAAGGGTTTTACGAAATAAGTTAAACCTTTAAATTAATGTAAAATAAAAGGCAAACAATTTTAATTCCCTTTTTTTCATTTAAATGAAAATTTTAACCCCAAATTGGGGGGAAATTTTTTAAGGGTTTTTAAATTCTTTAAATTTTATAGTGAAAGGGTTTCCCCTTTTTTTTTTCCAAATTCCCCCAAAAAGGTTTAAAAAATTTTTAAAAAAAAAGGTTTGAAAAAATTTTTCCCTTTATAATTTGGGAAATTTTGAAAATTTTAAGTTTCACATATACCCAAGGGAAAATATGTTAAGAAAATTTTGGCAAAACCCCGGTTTTTAAAAAGGGAAAAAAGGGAAAAAAGCCCAAAAAAGGTTTTTTTTTCAAAAGGGTTAAAGCCCTTTAAACTCCCTAAAAACCCCCTTAAACAAGATCAATTCTAATTGTTCTTAGTTTAAACATGAAAAATGAGTCTTTTCAAACCCCATGAAGGGGGTTTTGGAAAATTTTAAATTTTTCCGAAATTTCGGGAAAAGGGAAATTTAAAAAGATTTTTTTTTGAAGGGTTTTTTTGAAAAATTTATTTTGGAAACCGGCCCCACCAAAATTTTTAAAGCCTTTTGTTAAAGGCTTGTTTAAAACTTGGTCCCTTTTTATTTTTGGGAAATAAATTTTATCCAACAAATATTTTACCCGTTTTAATTATATTTGTCTACCAAAAAAAAACACTAATTTTTTAAAAAAAACTAACCAAAATTTAAAAAATTTTTTTTCTTTTTTATGGATTTACACCTTTTTCCCTTGTTTTCTACCCCTTTTTTGGAAATTAAAAACCAAAAAAACTAAAGTTTTTTTTTTTTTTTTTTTAAAAAAATTTTCCAAATTTGAAAAGTTTTTTTGGGTTTTTTTTTTCATTAAATGGCAAAAAAAAAAATTAAAATTTTAGTTTTTGTTTTTAGTCTTTTAAACAAAAAATTTTGGGCCTAAAAGGGTTCCTTGTTTTTGTGACTTAAATTTTATTTTGGGGATTTTCCCCAAATTTAAAAAAGACAAAATTTTTTTTCAAAATTGTATTTAAAATTAAAAAAAATTTTTTTTTTGCCCAAATTTTTGGGGTTGAAAAGGTTTAACAAATTATTTAAATTTTAAAATTGGGTAATTTTAAAATTTTTAATTTTAGTTAAAAAGTATTTGGGGGTTTTAAAAATTTTGCAATAAACTATAACCCCTTTTTTTTTTGTTTACCTTTTTTCCATTTAAAAAAGAATAAAAAACAAGGGGATTTTTTTGGGCCCGTTGTAAAATACTTACCAAAAATTTTTGGGTTTTTAAATTTTGGCCGGGCATTTGAATGAAATTTTTAAAACTGGCAAAATTAAAATATTTTGGGTCATCAAAAAATTTTATTAAAAAGAAATGGGTTTTTAAATTCCTTTTTAAACCTTTTTTAAAAATTTCCAAAATTTTTTTAAAAAATTTGCGGCAAAAGCTTCTTTTTTTTTTCTTTTGCACAAACATTTAAAATTTTTTAAAAACCAAAAATTTTTTTATTAAATCCCAAAATTTCAAAAAAACTCAAGAATTTTTGTAAATTTCTTTTTCCAAAAAAATGGTATGAAATTTCATTTTTTCCTTTAAATAAAATCCCCTTTCCTTAGTCAGGAAATGCAAAATTTTAAAAATTCCTTAAAATTCAAAAAAATTTTTTTCCCTTTAAAAATGGGGTTTGTTTAAACTTTTAAATATTTTTTTCCCCGTAATTTTTTTTTAAACCATTTTTTTGGGGCGGGGGGAAAAACTAAGTAATTCTTTAATAAATGATGTATCCTTTCCCCCAAATTTTCCCAAGGTTGTTTACAAATTAAAGTTCCCCAATATTTTTTACAAAAAATTTTTGGGTTTTAAACTTAATTTTTTTAACCCCGCAAAAAAAAAAAATAAAATTTAACCCCTTTTTTTGGAACTTGGAAAAAAACTTTTAAAATGGAAAAATTTTAAAGATTTTTACTTCAAAAATTTTTTAACTGTTTTCTCAAAATTTAAAAAGGTTTTTCATTTTTTTTTTATTTAAATTTTTTTTAAAATTAAGGTTTTTAATTGTTTTTTTTCCCAAAAATAATTTTTTTAATTCACAATTTTCCAATCACCCAAAATTTTTTGAAAACTTCTCACCCCTTCCCCAAGACAACCCCTAATTTTGAAATTTTGGGCCCTTCTTACCCTAAAAATTTTTTTCTAATTTTTCTAAAAAATGTTTGTTATTTTTTTATTGTCTTTTAACCCAATTGGGGCAAAACCCCCCCCCCAAACACCACAAAGAATTTTTTTAAATTAAAATAGACCCCCCCAAAAATTTTTCATTTTTTTTTTTAAAAACCAATTTGGAACCAAGATTTACAGTTTTTGTTCTATTTAAAAATTTTAAGTTTTGATTTTTAAATTTTTTTAGGGGACAAAATCCATAAAAATTTTCCAAATTTTTTAAAGTTTGTGTAAAATGTCCCTTCAAATTTTAAAATAATTTTTGGATAAAAATTTTAAAGGAATAAAACTTTAAGGTTTTGGGGTTTTTTAAACGAGGAAAAAATAAAAAAGCGTTAAAATATTGTTGGAAACAACCCAATTTTAAGGATAAATCCAAAAATTAAAAATTTACAAAATTAAAACTTTAAAAATTTTAAATTTTTTAAGTCTAATTTGGGGTTTTTAAAAAACCCTAAAACATTTTCCCCTAAGTTGAATTTTTAAAAAATTTTTAATTTAAAAGTGTTGCCCTTTTTTCCTTTTAAAAAAAACTTCCTCTTAAATTTTGGTTACAATAAGGGATACCGGGGTTTTTTTCTTTAAAACCCCGGGGTAAAAAAATCCCTTTTTTAAGTTTTTTTTATATTAGATTTTTAACCCCAATTTCGTTGGGGTTTTTCTTTGGTTTTTTAAGGTTTTTTAAACAAATTTTCCCCCCAAAAAATTTTTTTAATGTTTCTGAATCAACAAATGTATTTGTAATCTTCATCACCTTTGCTAGTGCCATGGTGGGGGCAACGACACATCCTCATCAGTCTGGTTGAATTGGAACTGGTTCTTATTCTCAATAGAAAGTTTTTGTCTAATTCTATCAGATAATTTTATGCTCGTGTATATTGCCGGCATTGCCTATTGCCGTATGTTTATTGTGCTAAAAGGTTCAACCACTTAGGGGAAATCCCTCCCCCCCCCTTTTTCTCACCACTCCACAGATGTCAGATTTATTTCATATATAATATAGCACCTCTCGTACTATTTTTGTATTACGTTTCAACAACTCAACCTATTAGCAGCAATCAAGATGGTTGCTCACCGCAAATAAATATGTGATATCTATTTAAGTTATAATATTGAGTCTGTTACCGACTATGTTTGGTTATTGTTGTTACACTACATCCATATAACTAGGCACAAATGACTCATTGTTCTGTGTCATCATGTCTCTTAAATGGTTTAATATTTAATTTAGCATAAGGGAGATTAGGTTAACCCATGGTGTTACTACATGACCTAATTAGGTATTTGGTTGTTATCAGTCTTTAGTTTAGGTATTGTTGTGGTAACAATACTATTGCGTGATCAGACAGTACTAGTTAGGAATATGCCTGCCATAGTTTGATGGCCTAGATTCCAAATATCCCTCTATCTACCATTAATTGACTAATAGTTCCAACGTTTGGAAAATTTATCTTGTTTCAAGTAACTCTTTCTTGGAGTTAACTAACACTTGCCAATACAGTTAGCTGCTATCGTTGTAACTCCTTAAATATGGGTTTTCTAGTTTTAAGTGTTGTTCAACATCTTTCTTAGACCTCACTTCTAATATTAGAGGCTTACAACCGTAAGGTTTGGAGTCGTGTTGAGTATTGTTGCTTAACCCGAACTTAATTTAATCCTTCTGATTAGAGTTACTCTAATTATTATCTGTTTTGTAGACTTACATTACAGTTAAGTGCATGCCCCTCTTTAAGGAGTCACACGTTTGTTATACAATCTTCAACCCAAGTATTGTTGTCTGTTAAGTAATGATTTAAGGTGCCTTTCTTCTAACACAGAAATTTGGTAACTATGTTTTTTAGTTACATGTTTACCCCAAATGTTTAATCTGGCTTGGAAAGTATGAAATACCTCTGTGTATACGGATATGTAATGGTTCTCTTTTGCTTTATTACCAATAACCTTTCTGTTTACTTTTAATTCTCTCTTTTGATAAGATATTTGCATTAATCTACCCCACCTAAACATACTTATAACTGTCACCATCCCTCTTCAGTGTAGTTAAAGTCAAGCGGTACAAGCAAAACACTTTTCCTGCAATTATAGTCAATGTTTTTTGTTTGTTGAATCCAAAGATAAATAAACTATATACAAATCAACTAATAAACAAATTCACTATAAAAATAACAATTTTATGCCCTACTTTATGTCAGATCATGGTATAAAATTAAATGGTACGAAATAATATATTTTAGAGCTCACTGCAAAAAATAAACCTCTAGTTTTTGAAGTGAACCAAACAGTTCCGTGAAGACGGCCATTTGCCCACATTCCTATCATACACAACAGTTCTGTATGTCTACTCACCACCCCCCCCCCCCAGTTTACTCGAGTGAGATTCGAGCCTCGATCTCCCAGTCCTTGGCAGTCCAGCTTAACACAAAACTAGCACGTTAGCAAGCTACACCATCACAGGCAGGTCTTAAAACGTTCCCCCAATATCTTAGCGTGTACCCATATAGGCTGTTTTTTACTGGCCCTTTTTTTTAGTTTTAAAACTTATTTTCTTTTAATAACAAACCTTTTCTTCACATCGAAAGCGGCCTTTTTTTCATTATACTTGCTTGCCTCTACAAAAACATATATAGATACTTTCGTATTCAAATACTTATCAAGTTAAACTGCTGAAAACTACGTAATAGAATTTAATCATTGATGGCAGCAAAAAGTTTGAATTTTTTCAAAGGACTTTATTCTGAAAACTGGATTGTATAAAGTGTCTTTCATAAATTGACTAGCGTGAGGTCAAGTCATTGGAGTTTAGAAAGTTTAAGTTATTTGCACTTGATGGAGAAATAGGCTATCCAGTGTTATCAAGAAGAAGAAAGACTATCAGTTCTTGAGTTAACCATTTCTTCTATGTACAATAAATTTGTTGTTGGCACTTAAGGTTTCCAAATTAACAATTCATAGTCCGATATTTTAAAAAGTATTTTCCAAGGCGGAAGATAGAGAAATAGAGACCTATCAGACCTATTTCCCCAACTCACTTGGTCAAAACTAACTTTTTTATGAAATTAGCTACCCAATATTTCAAAATAACATCAAGGTTAAGTTTGATATGGTTAGGCTTGTATAATTAATAAAGGCCGAGCCAACCTCAAGATGTTTACAAGAGTTAAGTTTATTTATGATGCTAACATTAAATATGTTTACTATGTTATCAAATTATTTATGGAATTTGGGTAGGTATTGTATCTACAGTTGAACTTGGTTATAGCGTCATCGAAGGAGCCAAACAAATTTTGACCTTATGTCAGAGTGAAGTTATAATTATATTGCATCTTACTACCCATTTGGGTTATACGTACTTACACTAATGTGCAATGGTAGGGTGATTGTGTGATGAAATGAAGGACCTACAGTTTAACGTGGGATCCGAACCACGGTGGAGGCCTGGCATTCCCCACATTCACAAGATGTCTTGTCAGAGGTGAAGGAAGGGTTTGGTAATCAAATAAATTTTTGCCGAAGCAAGGATTGAACCCCGGACCCCAGCACTGAAGTAAGACACCTTACCCCTAAATGACACGTACTTTCTCTCGAATAGACATAACTTTTCTTGTTGTACTACAACTTGCCATGATTATAAAAAATGTAGGCCACATATAATGACTACCAAAATTAACGTTGAACTTATAAAACACGAAGAAAAAAAAACACCTCGGCTTTGAGCTTAGACGCGCTTAACAGACAGTTCCAGCCAGCTCAGTGACAATGAAGGAGGGTTAGCGCTCTTCATTTTGAGCTTGAAGCGTCCACGATCACCGCAACCCTCTCCCTACTGTTTTGTAATTCAATCTTGTTAGACCAGTGCACTGTATGACCAGTACTCCTAGCTTGCTATAAAATAGACCTCTGTAAGAATTGGCTATTTTTCAGTTTTTTTTACATATACTTACATTTAAATACAATTTAAAGTAAAATATCTAAGAAGTTTTGATGCTACAACTAAATGGTAGTGACACTAAAATAGTTTTTTTAAACGCTAAGGGATGCCAGTTTGACCATACTGCTGAAAAAATGACGCTACGCCCAAGTTGATGGAATAGCTTAGGCCGACTGTATTCCAAATAATATTAATGGCAATAGATGATGGGATATAACAACTCTTGCAAGAAAAAGAACCCAACAAGATCTATTGGCGTGAAAATTGGTATGCAGTCAGGACAGACACAAGTCAATGTTATTTAGAGAGCTCAAATAACTTTTATCGAATCAAAACAAATAGGGCTTAACTATATTAAAGCTTAAAGAGTTATAAAAAGCTATAGGACCCATATTTTTTAAAAATAAACCATTACATTTTTGAAAATTAAGGCACTTACCCCCGACAACTCAACTTCATCTAACCCAATGATGTCATCATAGATGTACTCATTTTCTTCAAAGTCTGGTTCTTGTGCAGATTCAATGTAATATTCTATATCATCCTTTATTCTTCTTATCTAAAACAAATAAAAATAATAAAATGTTACAAAGAATATAGAATAACAAGGCTTCCAGAACTGCCCTACCCTATTATTGAATAGTCCTTGGTTAGGTGAAATAGAGTTCCACAAAGCTAGAATAAAGTTGATCAATAAGATTGATAGTCATAACGTGTTTATTATGGCAAACATTTTTAAAACGCTTTCAATATGTTTCTTTTAACGTTTTCTATGCAAAACTTATTAGCATTAGGCCTAGTTTGAGGGGCTAATAACTTACCTCACTGGTCTTATCATTGTCTATAACCTATAAACAATATAACACGGAAACTTTCAAATAGAGTATTCTAAACCATTCGTAAGACGTATTAGTGTACCTCAAGGAAAAAATCTAAAATGTTTAAATCGGAAATACACTTTTTGACTGATATTATAATCCTGAATTACATCGCCACAAAAAATGATAAGTGACACTGCAAATATTATACAGTATAGCCAACATTTATAGATAAATGGTCTAATTGATCGTTCATTATACTCACAAGTGCATTAAGTATTTATAATATACTAAAAAAAACATCTCGTTGATTTACGCGATGTTGAGAAGAACAGAATTTTTGGCACATTACACTCATACCAATACACACATCACACATTTCCCTTATATACACCAATTTTAAAGTGCTACAATAAGACAAAATTGTTAGCTAAACACGTTTATATGTTAATGTATAAAAGTAGACAACAAAATCTAGATAAATTATGACTACAAAATAAAAATCAATTATTAATAATATTACCGACCAAATTCTTTCATTTTTCGTGGTGACAATAAAAGAACATACAATATACCGTGTAAATAAAGATAGGGCCACCATTTTTAAAAAAAATTTGGTGAGCTACACATTAATGCTGATAGGAATTATTTTCTCTAAACCTAATTTAATTAGATGACAAACACACCATTATAGCTAAATTATTAATTTTTCACTTAATAAAAGAGAATCATCACTATTGTATGGTTTTAGATTTAATAGACAAATAGAGCGCCGAAAGTGATAAAGTGTGTGAAAACGTGCCAAAGCATGTTGGTAGTGGGAGTTAGGGTTACCAACTGTACTCTAAACAGACGGTAAAATAACGTACTCTTACTTTTCACTTATAAAGTCAAATGTACTCTTTTTGAAACTTTTGATAATTATTGTATGGAAAACCAAAATTCTTTTGCTCAACTTCAGAAAGGGGAAAATATTATTTTGATTGCTTAATACCCGTAAGCATATTATCTTTAATGATAACACTATTATTTAGTGAATGTTTGATTTGAGTTAAAAATACACACCATTTTAATAAAAAAACGTTTGAACATACAATTAAAACATATCTCTACCCTAGTTATTCAAATATACCAATTTCACTGAATCTATATTTATTTAATTTCCTGACATTTTACTGGGAATTTGTAATCACATGAATTTTCTACGCCAAGTATGGGTCGTTGAGTGAAATCAACCAAAAAATGAAAAGATTTACTTCCGCCTCAGCATTTTATATGAAACTTTGTGACGTTGTTGAACATATTAATAAAATTAATTATATGCGATCTTAGAGTATAGGGTAAAATACTTTCTGGGATATTGAGGTACTAAGTTAAAAAAAAAGCTCTGGCTTGTCACAAATACCCTAAATTGATCTGAATCAGGTTCTAATTGCACAAAGAGTTGAGTTTGATTTAATTTTAAAGCTAATTAAACATTCTTTCATTAGACATTTACTTTTGGGTAAATATTTTTAATATAATAATTTCAAGGTCAAGGAAAGTATATTTTGACTTTAAATTTCTCAAAAAGTGCATTTTGATTTTTTTTAACTAACATAATAGGCCTACATGCTTTATTACCATGTCTGCAAAGTTTTAAGGTGGGACTCTTGGGTTAGAGGCTATGTGCTAATCAGATAATGACTCAGCTATTTGACTGGGCAATAAATATATATATATATATATATATTTAGCACCACGTCTTACTACCCGTTCGGATTATACGCTTTAAGTACTAATTACGCTAATGGATTGGGAATTGGGAAGGTTGAATTAGAGGAAGTGAACCCGCATTTGTGTGTAGGAAGAGTGGAAAATCACTTAGGAAAAACCACCCCAGTTCACCTAACTGAGATTCGAACCTCAATCTCCTCATCCTAAGAAGTCGAGCTTAACACGATTAGCGCATTAGCCAACCGCCACTGAGGTGGGTATAATTCTTAAGAATGTTTTTCATTAGCAATTCCTATTCCAGGGACTCAGAAGCTCCACGAAGCAATTCTACAAACAAAATTAAAGGTTGCTACTAAATCGTATTCATTTTCAAGTGTCAAGAGAGAAAAAAAAAGCGTTAGTGAGGGAGCAATTCATTTAAAAGAGACCCACAAATTTTTTGTGTGCCTATGATGATTATTGATGATTAGGCTCTTTTGGAAACTAATGATAAAAAATACAAAATTAAGGTGAGTTCTTCAACCAGCTGGACCATCTATATCATTTTGTGTATCCAAGAAACTCATATACCCTTTGGATACAAGCAATAAATGTTTTAGGCCTAACTATTATTAGTTGACCCACATTGCCCAAAAAGATGATTTCACCTACATGCGCTGTTACATGTGGGAATCTATACTCTATTAAGTAGGCTATAGGCTACACAATAAATTATTTTCCTGAACCGCACACATGTTAATAATGCTTGTAGATTTTTTTCTTCTTTCAAAATGCCCTTTCTAAGAAATTTAAGATCAAAGTATACTTAACTATATCATGAATTTTTTATTTAAAATATTTACTTAAAGTTAATATCAAATGAAAGAACGTTTAATTATCTTTAAAATTAAACCAAACTCAATTCTCTTTATGCAATAGAACCTGATTCAGACCAATTTAGGGTATTTGCGACAAGCCAAAAAGTATTTTTTTTTACTATGGAATCTTAAGATTATGTATAGTTAAGTTCCTCGACACAAAGTTTAATAATAACCCATTATGGTCAGGTATATTCATTGGTTGATTTGACATGGAATAGCCCGTATTAATAATAAGTTATATACAGGGCGGATACAGTCATTCACTTATCAAATTCCCTGTCATTTTCTAAATTTTCATGACCAAAATTTAATTCTTTTCCTGATCATGTTTCACCCGTTTCTTAACTACTAAGTACTAAGTGGGCCTATATATGGTCTGTCAACAACCAACATGGTTGAACTAATGTGACCTGTACTGATGAGTATGTTGACAAAGGTGTCTGGTTTGCTGGTGATGGGGAAGGTGAGATTCACCCCAACTGAGTGTAACGAAGAGTTTTATCCTTAATCATTTAATCCCACTTCCCCCCCTCCCCCCCCAAAAAAAAAAATTCTGCCTCCAAAAAAATGCATGTTCAATTATTTAGAATTAGCCTTCTACATCCCTATGAAATGTTTAAAAGTCGAGTAGCAGACTTGACTATAAATGCTACCTATACACACTGTCCAATTCAAAACAAGGATATAGGCCAACTATTTTGATACACAATATAGATAGTTGTGGGTTTTACAAACACACACCATTTCAAATGTCATTCTTAGTTCTACACCTTGAAATGTTGATAACATGTGTTACATAATTGTGAATAAATTTTCTAGCGTTAAAAAATCAATATCAATTTTCATGATTATATAATTAAATAGTAATCAATTTGATACTCAAAATAGAAAATGTAATGTTACTGACTTGCCCCTAAAGAATATGTTAGAGGATTGACAATAATATCGCCCTAATTTTATAAACATTTAATTCCATTTTAACTTTATAATCTATTACATGGCGCTAAAGCACTTCTTCTTCTAAGAAGGCACGAGCCACTGATCAATGACGTCAGAGCGCGTTAGTTGAGTCAATATGACAATTTAAGGTTTTTAATAAATAATAACTTCCTGTTCTGGAAAGACCGAATAGAAATTTTAAAAGGTAATTTGAGGCAGCTTCCGGCTCTCGGTCATTCTACTGCCATCAAGATGTTTTTTTTTATTTTAATTTTTTTTAACACCACCTTCTAGAAAGTTCTTTCAAAGCGAGTTATATACTCGGCGTGGTGAAATAAACTAGCACCCTGACTGTGAATGCCTGTCACTCCAGCCTTCGATATGTACGGTCATGTTATCATTATTAGTCGCGTCTCGAAATTTTTAACGACATGATCAGTTTTACGATCAAGACAATAGTGATATTAAAATAAAATCACATCTTACCTAATAATTGTGTATTATTTTAAAGGTTATAAATATCTCCCAAACACGTGGCAATTATCATCAACATAATTTAATAATGTTATAAAAGGCGCACAACGTTGAGGCAGTAACAGGATTTATAAATGGGACCCACCGAGGGGCGATTAATTCAATAGATCAACAATTGGCGCTCGATCACGGGGCTATCATTACCAATTATATCATCAAGGTACCGTACCGCTTTAATTAGTGCTCGATCATGGGGCAATTATCAGCTAATTAATTCAGAAGTGTTATAAAGATTCAATATTCGATAATCTTAGTTACAAATAAGACTAAACAGATTAAATCATTTTTGTATTTTTGTTGCTTTTAAATTTTTGTTCGTGGGGGGGGGGAGATCCAAGTATTACGTAAGCACAATTTTGGCCATATTTAACTCCCCCTCATCCCCAACTTGCTTAAGTAAGATTTTTTTCCCTGTTTATTCACAAGAATAACCATTCTTTCTTTCATTTGTTCATAGGAATAACCATTATTTCTTTAATATGTTCACAGAATAACATTAGTCCTTTCATTTGTTAACAGGAATAACCATTCTTTTTTTATTTGTTCACAGGAATAACCATACTTTTTTCATGCAATTTTGTGTATAGCCTGAAAAGACACTATGATAAAAAAAAATCCTTGCAGTTTATAAATTGCCGGTAATTATTAACATAATATTGGGAAATAATTGACAACTAACACTGGTATACAATGAATTTAAATTTATTGAACAGGTATAACTAAAATCCGTTATAAAATTATAAAAAAATTTTAATGTACTTTTAATTGAAGTTATAAAGAAATGTTATTATTTAATACATTCATATTATATTTATTGAAAAAAAAACCCAACCTAAACTCCATTTAATCTACTGACCAAGGTCCTTGAAGCCATGTCTCAACACTTTCAATCATTGTGTTTCTATTGGGGTGGCTTGGTAACTCAGGCTTTGGCTTATTTCTATAGACTTATCCACTTCTTCCTCGTTTAGCCACTCAACACCTTCATTCCCATGCTGATCTTAAATGATGCACATGAGCTCGTTATCACATCAAGCAGCTACATGAACTGGAGGCACTTGTGGTTCATTTCTTTTTTCATCATTGTCTCGATGAATGTATTTGTGGTGATGAGTTACAGACTTTTTAGATGCATGGTAAAAACCAAACTCCCGGCAGATCCTGTTTAAGAGAGACGTGGCTTTACAGGGCAGAAGTAGTCGTAATGGACTTGTAAAATTTTTTAGACGTCACATCAATATTGAGATCTAGGCAGGGACTCAGATTAAGGAATTCACCCTCCTCTCCTACAACCAAGTCATGAGATGTTTACTTGATTTTTACTGGTGGGGGCAAGAAATGGTCTAAGAGTACTCTGAATAGACCACTTCTTGGAGAAGAACAGCAAGTCAAATCATGTCATTCAACAACTTTTAGCAAATACTGGCTTTCCTGGACATGGTCTGAGCACTATCTAGCTTTTGGATCAACTGGGAATTCAGTTTCACCAGGTGCAACGTAGGTAGCGTGGACTAGGTGTCCATCCATAGTCATAGAATTCCATACCTCTGCCAGAACTGTCCCTGCAAATTCGAAGTTAGACTTTTCCATATCATTGTTTATGTTGTGACCGCGGTCTTCTCCAAAGTGGTCACGAGGAAGAATAGGCCCAGACAGCTTCCGACTTAGCACAATTTTAAGATAAACTCTGTTAAATGCACTTTTTCCTAGAGCATTTGAAGCAATGAATAGTCCATCCAAATTGTAATGTATGAGGATTTCAAGATGTCATATGGCCAATTGCAACACTGGCGTACACAGATGGTATGAACTTAAGACGCTCTGCAATCACCCAGTCATGGTTAGATAAAGAAACACGATATTCCACATGCATAAGCATTGGCACTTGCTTGTTTGCCACTGTGAGACCAATGGGAATACGAGTCCTGTCATCTTGAGACAGAAAGAGTACCTGTGCTGGCCCAAGGATTGTGGCTGGAGTGTCTAGATAATGAATTGATGCCGTCGCAAAGTAATTGTATGGAGGCTTTTTACATTTCTAATTGATCCAGTCCTTTGTCTAGCATCTGCTGCACTTTCGAAGATGGCAATATCAACAATGATTTTTAATAACAATAGTTGATCCTTTTCTACACTTGGGTATCCCACTGAATCTCGCAAGAATAATTCCTTTTTTATGTCTGGATTTTCGCTACATATTTCCTCAAGCTTTGTTATTTTGTTGTCCCTTTTTTTCTTTTGGTAGTCTGCATTTTTTTCTTTTACATGATTGGCGTTCATTTTTTAATTCTTCACAAAGTTTTAACACAGGTTTTTTTAACCTCAGTGCTTGAGATCGAGTCCTTAACAGCATTCAACGCATTCAGATTTTTTTCAAGCGTCAACATTTTTTACAGAAACTCTTATGAAAGTTTCATGCGCAAATATTTTGTTGCATTTCCAAATTAAGTTTTTCCTCCTCATTTACAGTTTTAACTGGGTGTTGAATTTTCTTTTCGATACTTCCTGTCAGGATTGGTACAGGTTTGTTTAAAACCAGAAGAGTCGCTTGCCTTTTTGGATGAGGAAGCCAACTGAAACATAACATTTTCACTTTAAAATTAAAAAGAATTAATAGACAAATCTTAAGAGCACCATTCTCAAGACTTGCCAATTAAAACGCTTAATTTTAAATAAGAATATCTTAGATAATTATTTCTTCCTAAGAAATAAATGATCAAATGTTCTCTTTTATGTGGAATGTGATCCGTTGACTCAATTTTTTTGCAGGCCTAGTATAAATAAAAATAAAAAAGATTTTTTTAATCATATTCTTTCGACAAATTAGAGACCATTTATTTTATATCCATGGTGTAGTTGACTAACACGCTAGTCGTGTTGAGCTAGATTGCCGAGGATGGGGGAGAGAGAGGTTCATATCTCAGTCGAGTGAACTGGGCAGAGTTTTTCCTAAATGGTTTTCCATTCTTCCTCCACGCAAATGCGGGTTCACTTCCTCTAAAGTCAACCTTCCCAATTCCTAATCCATTAGCGTAATTAGTTCTTAAGTGTATAACCATAACGGGTATAAGACACGGTACTAAATACATGAATAAATATATCTATGAGGTTTGTGAAATCGGGCTCACAAAAACTTAACCTTGGAAATAATCGAATTGAGAAGTGATTCATGTAAACTATTAATTACATTTTATTCCCTTCACTAAAAAATGCAATTCACAAAGAAATGAAGATAAGTAAACCATCGAAATTTTTTTTTACCAATTTATAGAAAAACAGTAAATAATAGAATAGAATTAAACTAAATATGGTATATTTTTGTTGTTCATGTTAATAGGGTCGCCATGTGCCACGAGAAAGTATAAATTGCTCTTGGTCACAAGGCTATGGGCTGTGTCATTTCTTCAATACCACCAAAATAATTCTCAAATATCTTAAAATGTTCTGCTGTGATCTTATCAAAAAAGTAGTGTTTATTAAATAAAGACTTAGTCTGGGTTCCTGTTTGAACGAACTTGATATTACAGCTCCACAAATATTTCAAATGAGCTAATGTTACATTTTCATTAATATTATCTATTATTAAAACTCAAACTATAGGGTTGTCAAGGTAACATAATCCTGCTGAATCTTTTGACTTCATTCAGGGGTAGGCTAGGGGGAAGATATTGGTATATATCCCCTCCCCCCTTTCCAAAATAAAAAAATTAAAATTTTCATCTATTTTTATTAAAATATAGTTTACCAATACAAAGGAAAAAATGAAAATTTATAAAAATATTTAAATTTGGCACAGGAGACAAAACATGAAATTAATAAAAAAAATATTATTTACAATAAAAATCTAATTGTTTAAATCTATTTATAAGAATTTTAATTCATATCTACCTCTTCCTAACCCTCGAAAAAATACTGCCTACACCCCTGAATGACGTGTCAAAAACAATATTTTCAGCTAATTTAGTAGACATAAAATAATAATCAAGACTTACGTTAGTGAAATAAATAGTCCAGCAGATTAGGATTTTTTTTTTTTTTTTGCTGTCTGCAATTCATCTTCAATTCTCTTCAAAACAATCCTCTTGAGCTCGTTGTCAGATTTAGCTTCATTTTTATAGCCTCACCAAACTTCATTCACTCTTCTTTTTGTACTGTATGTACTATTACATCTGGGTGAGATTTTTTTAAAGTTTCTGGACCTGTTTCAATATTTCCTTTATGTGCGCCTCAAGATAATTGAAGGGAAAGAAACAAAGTCGAAAGAATTGGAGCAACTCATCCAAGGTTTTCCATTTCCTGTAATTGTTAGGTAACCAAAGCGAAAGCGGTCCTTCAAACAACTCCAGCGTTGTTAACATGTTGTCATCCAACAACTTATAATATTCCTTTTTCCCCTGGATTTGTTCCAGAAAATCTACTAGTTTGGAATGACTACCAACCTTGCATCCCATTTTCATACTAAGTTCAATATTACAAAAGCCCAGTCGACCTCAGGAGGTTCTATAATGTGTATCAGTTTTGAATTACTCACAATTTATACAGAGGGTTTAACCAGAATAGTATACTCCATTGTGTTTTCTCTTACTCTTAAGAAGCTTTATTGCATTAAAAATTCTAGTTCATTGAGAACATTGTCAAGTTTTGAAAACATGCTCCTTTCTTCAGGTGAGTATATTACTAGTCTGAGTCTAGATCATAAGTGAATGTAGGTGCTCCATTTTTTTTTTTAATGATGGGACGTGTTTGTCGTATTGAGATAACAAGGTTTTCAAGTTTTAAAGTTTCTCGGATAACAACAGATACTCTTCTGAAAAGGCACAAATCCTTTCTTGTAAAACCAAGGATCCACCCTCATCCTGTTCCTTGTCCAAAGTCTCGCCCAGTTGGGATCTCATCGACTCCATTTTCTCGGGTTTAATACCCTGTATTATTAATTCATACTGTAATTCGTATTTGAACAGATGGCACGAGTCTGAAATAAGTTATTTACCGGGACTAAACACTAAGCGAAATTTCATTTGCTAACAGTGTAAATCCTACCTTGTTCAAGTGCAATGAAACAGTGCGACCACAATGTTGATATTATTTCTCTTGCAATGAAATACAATCATCCACGAGAAGATATAAGATTTTATATACATTTTTTACTTGTACTGTTTCACTTTTAAATGAAAGTATAATTGTATTCAATAATTTGGCTTGTAGTCAAATGCAGGATCTTTATTGCATACAATTATGGGTGGCAGTGACACTGGAATCACCAAACCTGCGTGTTTACAACTCAACCTAATTAGAGCTTTAAACTGTTTAATCCCCACGGTGCAAACAAATATAATTTACACCCACAGAATTATGACAATGGATTCAGTTTAGTCAAGGTTATTTTGAACAAATTCCCTGAAAATTTTTCTGGCTTTAGAGATAGTATAGTGTTACCTGATTTAGTCAAATCTATTAATTCATTGTTATTAAATATCAAGGTGTATAAAATTAACAACCTTTTTATAATTAAGTCTCCCAGAAATATCACATTCATAGTGTTAGCAATCTAGCAGTATTTGGGCTTAAGCATAAAATATAGTCGAGCCTAACAAGTTAGTTACCTTAGTAACTATATTTAGTACCTATATTTTCAGTTGCTTAGTCATTCCAACATCAAGTCAGAAATGTTTGTTAAAGAGTTTTTTGAAAAAAATATCACTTTTACCAGATGACATGAGTTATGGGGAAATTAATGCAATATAATAGGCTTACAATGCACTGCTTAAGACATCTTGTTCCCTTCATTTCATTTTAAATGTATCCTTTGTGTAAAGTACACATAGACACTGTGATGTTCATTTCGATTACAGCCCATGAAACACATTTAATAACTATACAGAATTTCTTCTAAATTAAGCCTCTTGATATTCCTACGATTGTCACAACACAAAAGAATGGGAATCATTGGGGTTCTTGCTAAATTGCTTGGTGCAAATCATTTTGTATTTAGGTTAAGTTGTTCTAAGCTTAAGTGTTGAAGGGTTATAATCTTTATTTTATAAAAGAAGAAGAAAAAAAGAAGAAAGGTGCTCAACAATCAACAACCCTTGCAAACCTCCTTTTATCCCCCAACCCCTTTAATTTATTTTCTCTTTAGTACAGTATTTATTTTACTTCGCCATTTTATTACAAATCCAAATTTGGAATAATGGTAGTGTAACAAAGTAGTAATAATTATTACAATAATGATGTTCATTATCATCAAACAATGATATAGGTTAAAATAAAACGTTTTCCACCTAAAAATAAAATATATTTCAAAGATAGTCTATGAAACATCACAATAAAAAAAAAATTTACCCATTCGAGTTATATGCCAACAAAATAAATTAATCGCTCATTCAGTTGTTTTTAGGTTTCTTATGATTCATATTGACTTGCACAAAAGTAGTCCAACATTGTTGTCTTGCTCTTTTGAATTTGCTTTTGTTTGTTTCTTATTTTCTCAAAAGCAGAGTCACTTCCAATTTTTTATCCAGAGCTTCTAGCGTAATTTGAGCTATTTGCAAACCTTTCCGATCATTGATTTTCAATGCATAATTAATTCTTTCATTCGCTTCTGCCACAAATGACTTGTAAGATTGAACGACTTCTTCATAAGCTTCTGATTCTTGCTTTTCTAACAGCTTCTCTTTTTGCATTGCCTCTTTAGTTTCCTGCGATTTCTTTTCCAAAACTTTCCTACTTGATTGATACTCTTCACTTTGGTTTTTTCTCTTTATCTTCTTGCTCTTGTTTCTTTCGTTCAGCCTCAATTCTCTTCTATTCTTCGAGTCTAGCCAAGTACAACTTATGGACCCCATGTCATTTCTCGATGAAATTCTTCGTGAATGATACTGTGTTGCACTAGCACAAGGATAGCTTTAACAAGCCTTTTAATTGATCCTATTCTAGTTGGAAATAGTTCATTATAACACTACCTCCACAAACAATTTTATAACCATTGAATTTAAAAGACATTATACAAGCTTTCGGGGACACATCAGATTTATTCAAACAGTGTGACACATTATGATACGATATTTTGCTTTGCTAACTTACCAGAAAACAGGACGATCCACACTTCAACCTCTACAAACCAAACGGGTTCTTTCTTCTGGACGTCAAAAATTAAGTAGGAAAAGTGAGAAAAGTAGGACAAAAATGAGCCATGTAAAACGAAGCATAGTTGAAACTAATGACACATATAATAATTTTATTACGTAACATGGATGACCACCTTGAATATCACATACTTTGATTAGTTTCCTTCAGCTTATTTTGAATGTAACAACATTTTGAAAGGTCATGAAAACTGATTTAAATTAGATGCGAGTCAAACAGAGCCTTAGTAAGCGGGAAACATAACTCTTATAAAACTTAAAACTGGACTTGAAATATTGAAAAATTGAACTGAACCGAAAAAATAAACTTTAAATTTAAATAGATTCCATCATTAAAAAATACATCAAAATTATTATTTTCATAAATTCAACTTTATATAAACTAAAGTTCACTTAGCTTAGTCTTCGATATTGTATTGAAAGTTCCAAGAAATCAAACTTCAGTGTTGTTAAATCGTTGAACCTACTGTTCTTGTAGTCATGGGTTGAATTGGGCCACAAGATTTTCACGAGACACTCTACATTATTAAGCATTTGTGGGCGGGTCTAAACATTTATGTTTCAGAACCAAAACAAAACACTTTCTAACCATGATTCAAGGCATTATTTTGAAAAAAATATGTATTTTTTTAATTGATACAAACTAACCAGTTCACTAACTAGTTCTTTAACTACGCTCTGTTACCACTTTTGTGTCCCTCCTTACACAATTATTTGTGGATCAAACAGGCTCATTCCTACAATACACAGTAGAACATGAAACAGTTTAGTGGGGAGGGTGTTTTGATCATTAAATTAATAACCAGAAATAACTATATAAATGCTTGACAATTAATTTAATATTTCCCCAATCTAAACACAAAACACTAGTTACAGTTTCATAATTACTTAACAAAAGTGATATTTAAACCTCAATGAGGAATAAGGATGGATGTCTGTGCCGGGCATGATTTAATAGCCGGTTTTTGCAGGACAGACTCGCCAACCAGTCAACAGCAATATTTTGCTTCACACAAACAAGTGGTTTTATTCACACGGTCCGTGCTATCCTGTCCATGATAAGATCTACTCTTGAGGGCCTCATTCGACTCTAGTTTACCATACTTGGCTGACTATTTGCGATCAACCGCTCTGACGGATGGTCAGTGATACTTTATTCTAAATTAAAAGCCTGTTAAAACATGCTGTCTTAAACTCATGGCGAACAGATGATGATTCTAAGTTCTGTCAGCCACATGATCACATGAAATAATATGAGAAACAATCTTAAGTGCAGACAAAAAATACAACATCAAGCACAGGCAAAGGCTGGTACTAATTACCCTTCTAATGTTTATGTTGATACTCAGTGTGTTTTTATATGTTTCAAAACTGCTCACATGCATGAAAAGTAGGTAGAGTGAATACACTTTAAATTTAAATAATTAGTCCTTAAATTTAACAAAATGTTAAGAGACTCAGCCTTTTCCAGCAATAAATTATAACCCTATAATGTAGCTTTATTTGCATCGAAGCATTCTTTGTATTTTTTGAATTGGTAGAGCATTCATTTATCATCAACAAATAATTCATTCACGACCTAAGTTTACTTGGACGACAACTCAAAAGGTTACTAGAAGTAATCCCTAATATATCACTACATCAACAGCGACATCTGTCACTTTGGTAATATATTATATATTATCACAGATGGTAATATATTAATGTGATAGTTAACCACAGTAATTTAAGCCAATATTATTTATATATTTATTTGAGGACAGACACAAAGTTTATTTATAGTTTTATTCCATTTAAAAAAGATATTCACACAACTTTCCCAAAAACTTCTAACGAACATGGCTTCAAAATATCGACTGATGAATTTAAACTATATGGTTGAACATGACAGCAAACAAGTTTTTTACAATGATGCAGACATGCAGTTGATGAAAATATTTTATTCAGTTAAATATTTCAAAATACGATAAAATAATCATAAAATCATTTATTGTATGTAATAAAAACTACAACAATTTTCTCTTTTCCAAGTAAATACGATTCCTGTATTAAAAGGTATTGATGTGTGCACTATATTACACAAAATCAATAATGTTCCAAAACGAAGAATAAGTACTTTTAATTATGTTTAAAATATTGTTTCAAGATGGATAAAAAGAAATTATTTAAAAAAATGAAATAGTATGAGAAAACTTGTTTACGTTATTTTTAATGTAATATATAACAGGTAATTAAAGATCTTTACATTTATAACAAAACAGTGATCTTTTACAAGTGTTGGCAACCCAAAACCTAAACATATGATTTTCGAACTGTCATCAGGTAAAAACCTATCATGAACAGACTTTAGATGTTGGTAATGTCACTCAGTTTAGGAGGAATGGTCCATGGTAAAAAATGGTAACTCCCTAAAATGGCTTAAATTTTGGAAATATGTTGGATATAGGTTTATACTCCTCCCCAATCTTATAAGCCCATGCAAGGGAGCAGACCAATCAGTTCAATAAATGCTTTCTCCTCCAGCACAGTTTCATTGACCACACATGTATGGTTTGGTAGACAAAGGGAAACAAGGAGGATCAGTTCTCTCAGTTATCTTTCCTTTCATGACATGTTCTAATATCATCTGAGGTGAGCAGAGATCATGTTTCCACGATCAACTATTAGAACACCCCAAAACATAACTCACTGTTTCTCTGAAACTATTTTGACTATTACAATAATTTTTTTCAGAATTATTTACAAAACCCTTATGATCTTATTAACATTCTTATATTATAAGTGGTTTGTTTTGAAAAAAACTAAAATCCAATTTTGATTTGAGACATATTTTCACTTTGTGAAAAAGTTTTTTCCTAATTGATATAAATGGGTACTGTAAATGTACAAAATAATAATCATGAACTTAATTTTTATCGAGATAAGACTCATCCCTCTAAACGCCAATAGTTTTCACACTAGGATGTGGTTAGTTATGAGTTATTCATGATGCTAGGTTTTTGATACGCAGATGGTTGTTAGAAAGATGGTCGCTAAGTGTAATTTTATTTTTATTTACTTTATTTTTATGATTTACTATTACTAGCTTTGTAATTTTTTCGCCCATAAATCTGTGCGCTAACACATCCTAGTTCAATTATTTGTCTATTACTACCAATTTTGAAACATCGTCTAAAGTGGGAACATTGATGTGTTTGTCTGTTTATTGAATATTTGACAAATCTTTTTTTTTTTAAAGGACAGTTAGAAAAAAATTTCTCAACTAAATCTGTCTTTGATTAATATTTTAAATACTTTAAATGTAGCATAAAAGCCTATTATGTCAACAACAAAGTATTTAAGCCACTTTAATACAAATACATTAAATTGCTTTTGATTCTGCATTCTTATTTGAATTTTATCTTTTTTTTTTTGTAAAATAGTGAAGTGATAGAAAAAATGTTAAATATTCAATCTTATTCATTTGCGGGAGAATATAATGAGTAAGAATCAGTTACTAATTTACTGAAACACTAACACATTTTCTTATATTGCATACTCGATTAAAAAAGCTAACATTTTAGCAATTAATTTTAAGTATTTTTCCGAGGGGGGAGGGGGGGAGGAGGTCAAAGGGTCAGCTGACCCCCCTGTGGTATTTAGAAAATTAATTTTAAAATATATATTTAGAAAGAAAATACAAAAAAGTCAAGTCATACAAGTTTTTATCTTTCCTAAGGGTGTGCAAATATTCTTTTTTAATCTCTGGCAAAGCAAAGTTTGAAACAGGTGAAGACAAGTGGAAACTGAAACCAAATACAGTTTTTTTTGTCAAATAACACTATTCTTAATTTTTAAATTATCAACTAATACTTCTAGCTAAAGACACATTATATTATTTAATTTTTATGCTGACATATCTGAGTTTATCCCTGCTTGCGTTAGAGGTAGATGGAATTTAATCACCAGTCTGTGTTAATATACTTTTTATTGCTGTTATGTGATGATTATAATTTATTTAAATGGGTAATATTTAGTGATTTTCAAATATTTTCGTTTTTTATAGAGGTTTTATTATAACTTCAAAACGTCTCTAAGATGCTAAGGTTAGAGTGGTTGTCGAAGTGACTAAGTAGAATCGAAGGTGACTTAGGCTTCAACTTTGACTTTGATATTTCGATGATTTGCACACCCCTACTGAATTCCTAATGCAGGCTGTTAATCTCTGACACCTGTCTTCAACACAAGCAATGAACCGAGTTAAAGAGGAGTGGAGTGTGCTATCTTTAGAAAGACTTACCCCTTACTGTGAAAAGTACGCTAATCTGTTGCAAGCCAGTCAGAGGTAGATGGAAATATTTACTTTTAGTATATAGGAACAATTCGATCAAATGGCCTTAGAAGTGGAACATTTTACGTGTGTGTTTTGTTTTGTTAATAATTGTGTGTAATAAAGTGTAATTTATAAATATTTCAGTCTCTTTGTAACTATAATGACCTATGATGGTTTACTTTACTCTCTGTAAACTATGAATGTGATATTTATGTTATGTTTTTAATGGTTATTGTGCTACTGCCTACTGTCATTGTGATACTGTAACTGTGATACTTCCTCCTGCTATCCGATTTTGTGATACATTATTGTCTTTGTTAGTTATGTGATTTGAGTGCAAATATTGGCATTATAATGTAAAAAAGAAAAGGACAGACAGATTTATTTTGTTTTTTCAAGAAAAAAATCCTGAACTAACAGGAAACGAAATTGTGGATTTAGTTGAAAATAGTGCATCAGTGAACTTAATTTGTAACTCACCCTCAACAGTGGATTTAATTAAAATACTAAGATCTCTATAGAAAGTGTAGGACCAGAAAAATTTGGTATTAGCAACTTTGTTGGAGCTGAAACTATTTCCGATGACTTAAATATCACATGCTAGTAAAACAGTGGACTCCACCACTAAGTTACAAGTTCCCTAATGTTGTTCAGTCAAGAAGAATTAGACATTTTCAAAGATCATGGCTGGACAAGTTTGTTTGGTTGACGTACAGTGCCAAGGACAATGGCGCTTAATGTAATGCATGTGTACTTTTTGTATCAAAGGAAGGAGGTAGGAGTAGAATATCTCTCTGGAGCTTTGTACAAACTCCGTTTATAAACTACAAAAAATAAAATGAAATGCTTTGTGAACATGCCTCCAATAAATATCATAAAACAGCAATTATAACATGTTCTGAATTTAAGAAAATCAAACACGTTTGATATCCATGATAAAGAAGGTTATACTATGTGGCCGACAAAACTTTCCAAGAGGTCATTGTGATGACGGAGAGCTTAGAAAAAATGATGACACAGAAAATGAGAAAAACTTTCGAGCACTTTTGAGATTCTGTATTGATGCCGGTGATAGCAATTTAAAGAACCACATAAAAACAGGCCTCCACCGTGGTTCGGATTCCACGTTAAACTGTAGGTACTTCATTTCATCTCACAATCACCACAACACATTAGCGTAAGTGCGTATAACCCGAATGGGTAGTAAGACGCGGTGCTAATAATAATAATAAAGCACCTAAAAATACAACATTTATTAGTAAAAACTCAGAACAAATTGAATGAAGCTTGCGGGAAGTTATCCTTAGTAAAATTGCTAAGTCCATTAAAGCAGGGCAATTTTGTTCAGTACTAACAGATAAAACAACGAATGTCGGACAGATGAACAAATGAGCTTTGTATTAGATTTCTGAACATACTTTCACTTAAAATTTGAGAAGAATTCTTAAGTTTTGTGGAAGCGAGAAATCTCAGTGGCGAGGCTCTCACAAACTTCTTGAAAAATTAAACAGTTTTGGACTTAAAATTGAGAACCTGCGTGGTCAAGGGTATGATGGATGGTCTATGTCTGGTAAAATCAAAGGTGTGCAAGCTCGTATTAGGGAAAAGCAGCCTCTTGCTATATATATGCACTGTGCTTCTCACAAACTAAATCTGTCCATTTTTAAAGCATGCTCTTTAACAAGTAAAGGAACACTATTGCTGTGGTCAGTAATGTAACAAATGAAGTGAGAGAATCCAGTAAACAAACAGTTTTAATGAAAGCAAAAATATATTAACAATATCCTGAAGAAACAAAGTGCAAACTCAAAATGCTTTGTGAGACGCATTTTTATAATTCTTACATGTTTTTGATGCAGTTGTATTTTTCCTGTAAGTATTTGATGTGGAAGCACCATCATCAAAGTCAGCACTTTTAATCACCTCAGTTCTCAGGTACGACTTTATTTTAACTTTGCATATTGTTTCATTTACCTTCAGTCTAACAGTGACGTCTCGTCAGCTTCAAAACCTTTGTTAGACCTGAAAAATTGCTATAATATGGTAGCAAATGTTTTAGAGACATTGAAAGATGATCAAAATAACCATTCTAAATATACAGAAGTCTATAATGAATCGGTGAATTTGGTTGTAAAGCATGAAATTGACATCAATATGCTAAGGACCTTTCAGACACAAACTCATGGGCCAAATGTTGTTGCATCAAGTCTGAGGAATATTATAGACTAAATGTTTACCTGCTATTTGTGGACTATCTTATTTCTGAAATGTCAACTAGATTTTCACCAATTGGCCATGATAATACTATCACATTATACCATTTAATAGCAGCATTTGACAACCAAGACAATGAACTTTTATTACAAGGAGCTCAAACATATGCTAATGACCTTCCTGAGACTGCTCAGAGCTTTGTGAAGAGATTGACTTGTGACAAAAACGCTGGAAACATAAATCTAAGGCAGCATGTCCATCTAGTGTGGTTGACAGCTTAGAGTATGCTTCAGGTTGTTTTTACCTAAAAATTAAAGTTCTTCTCACATTGCTGTTCTTCAACTACTTGCACTAGTGAAATATCATTTTCCACCCTAAGAAGGTTAAGGACATACTAAAGGTCAAATATGGATGAGAAACGATTAAATGATTTAGTCATAGAAGTTAATCCTGATGAAGTTTTTGAGAAATTTGCTCAAAAGAATAACAGGAAAATGCAATTAATGCATTTATAAAATATGAGGTATGGTTGAACAATGTTTTGTATAGGTTTTCTAGTTATTATTTTTACTACTACTATTATATAATATTTAATTTGTGTGGATTTATAGAGTTATTTAAGTGACTACACTGAGAACTTGATCAGACAAAAAAAAACTATCACATTGCTATAATGCATTTTCATACGTTTTAAAGTATCCTTATTTTACCTAAATAATAAGCTTACATTGTTAGTAATTATGTTATTTATAATTATTATGACCCCCCTATGAACATTTTCTGGTGGGGGGTGTAATTTTGTTGAAGATGTAATTAGGGGTGGTTGTATTCTATTGTGAGTGTGGCTTCCCTCTTATTATATTGTGGATTCAGCCACTCATGTAGTTGGCATCAAATTTTGTATTGAGTTTCATCATCACCCACTATTATGTTTCATGTATCTATTGTCCTCCTTAACAGTATAAATTATGAAATATGATTTAATAGATTTGTTTAACCGCATTCTTGACTCAAAGGCCGGCTGGAAGTTTGACCAATACATCCAAAGGAAAAGTGTTTTCCCCTGAACCCCACAATTATTTACATTGAACTTTCATTTTCGCTGTCCTTTGCAAACATTAGTAAACATCGGTGATTTAAGGTTAGGGGCATACCTTTCTATTATACAGACCCATCCATACCCAACCAAACTTTATATTTATATTTAAATTATTATTATTATTATTAGCACCGCGTCTTACTACCCGTTCGGGTTATACACACTTATGCTAATGTGCAATGGTAGGGTGAATGTGAGATGAAATGAAGGACCTACAGTTTAACGTGGATTCCGAACCACGGTGGAGACCTGGCATTCCCCACATTCACAAGATGTCTTGTCAGAGGTGAAGGAAGGGTTTGGTAATCAGATAAATCTGTGCTGGGACCGAGGATTGAACCCCGGACACCAGCACAGAAGTCCGACACCTTACCCCTAGACCGCCAGGTCACCTTTATATTTAAAGAGTTACAAGGTGACCAAGAGCTCAACGGCTTAAACAAGACCTTAATGGGAGCAAATAGTTGCGTTGGCGCAAGTTTGAAAGATGTGTACAAATCCCTATTCACCAAAAGAAGCAGGCACAATTTGAGATAAAGTTGCGCCTTTTATTTGCCACCACTCGAGAGTAGGCACAACTATTAAATCATTACTGTCACTTCAATAAATTTAAATGGTGCCATATTATCATATTGGCATAAAATAAAGTACTACAATTAATAATAAAAGAAATTAAAATAACATATGATCCAGCACAAAATTTGTTTCAATTTAAATAGTGGTAACAAACCAATTACCTTTTATTGTTGAATTTTTACATGCAAACAAGGCAATGGCATTTCTTGCGTTATTACCAAACAAAACAACGAACTGTATAATATTTGTCTAGATCCAAAGAGGTCTATATTCCTCCAAGTCCAAATACATCTCGTCACTAAATATGGTGATTGTTAATGCTTTAAAATAAGTTTTAAAGTTTCTATAAATGTTTTATCAATGGAACTTAAGCTTTAAACTAATAATGTACTAATATTGTTTTTATAACATATCCAGAAAGAGGCCGTTTCTAATTTTATTTCTAGTT
This sequence comes from Timema cristinae, assembly GCA_039000515.1. Lineage (NCBI taxonomy): Eukaryota > Metazoa > Arthropoda > Insecta > Phasmatodea > Timematidae > Timema > Timema cristinae. The sequence continues at coordinate 22,236,832 of JBCFYV010011164.1, forward strand.
TATAAGCAAAATGTTTAAAAATCTTTGTATTTGCTGTCATTTTCATTAGAGATTTAAAATAAAGTAGCCTTGACTTTGAAAGAAAATTCTTCGCAAGGATTGGTTGAAAAGAGCACAATTGATGATGTTTATGGTGAAGTGGCGATAATCTTGCGATCACTTTGCACCTTGTTTAGTGAACACGGAAATGGAGCAAATAATAAGGTGTATCTTTAGGGGTATCTTGGGTGCAAAGTTGCACCATTTCTAGACTTGCGCTGGACTAAAATTGTACTTGTTAGTGAATCCAAACCCTGAGTTTCACTTTATAGTGTGTTATTTGTTCCTTCGGTTATCCAAGAGTGATACTAAAGTTGTTTATATTGCCACAACAGCATCCCGACTAGGAGACATATAAGTAATGGTGACATTGTTTCACACACATGTTACTATGAATAATGTTAGTACTGGTGATATTGTTGTGTGAAAAACAGGTTCCTATGATACATGTTAGTACTGGTGAGATTGTTGTGTGAAAAACAAGTTCCTATGATACATGCTAGTACTGGTGAGATTGTTGTGTGAAAAACAGGTTCCTATGAGACATGTAGTACTGGTGACATTGTTGTGTGAAAAACAGGTTCCTATGAAACATGCTAGTACTGGTGAATTGTTGTGTGAAAAACAGGTTCCTATGATACATGTTAGTACTGGTGAGATTGTTGTGTGAAAAACAGGTTCCTATGATACATGTTAGTACTGGTGACATTGTTGTGTGAAAAACAGGTTCCTAAGACATGCTTAGTACTGGTGAGATTGTTGTGTGAAAAACAGGTTCCTATGATACATGTTAGTATTGGTGACATTGTTTTACACACAGGTTCCTATGAAACAAGTTAGTACTGGTGAGATTGTTGTGTGAAAAACAGGTTCCTATGATACATGTTAGTACTGGTCACATTGTTGTGTGAAAAACAGGTTCCTATGAGACATGTTAGTACTGGTAACATTGTTTTACACACAGGTTCCTATAATACATGTTAGTACTGGTGACATTGTTGTGTGAAAAACAGGTTCCTATGAAACATGCTAGTACTGGTGAGATTGTTGTGTGAAAAAAAGGTTCCTATGATACATGTTAGTACTGGTGAGATTGTTGTGTGAAAAACAGGTTCCTATGATACATGTTAGTACTGGTGACATTGTTGTGTGAAAAACAGATTCCTAAGACATGCTAGTACTGGTGAGATTGTTGTGTGAAAAACAGGTTCCTATGTTACATGTTAGTATTGGTGACATTGTTTTACACACAGGTTCCTATGAAACAAGTTAGGACTGGCGGCATTATTGTGAAACAGTCAAAATACATGTAAGTACTGCACCCATGCATCTATGAGTGAAAGAATGCGCTGTTTTAAGTTAAAGCAGTGGTCTGAAACGTGTTAAATTTTACAAAAATAAATAAATCTTATAGCACAGAAAGCATATCTAGCTATGGCATCATTAATATATAAAGTAACAAGAAACTAATTTTAGTATCTTTGTTAAAATAAAGTGAGTATTTCAGATTTATATTTAGTTTACTCAAGCTAAATAAATCTGTGCTTTTAATTATTTAACCTGGAGTATTGCAATTGTTGAAAGATAAGAAAAACCCTAATGAAGTTCTTCAAATGAAATGACAACTTTATGTTAACTTCTTTTGCTCCCTTAACAAGTTACAAAAAGCTCCCTTAAAAAGTTACAAAAAGTATAAAGATTATATTAGACTTTCAAAAAAAATCAAAAGAGCGGCATTAAAAATCTAACTAAAATAAATCTAGTTTTTCTTAACTGCTAACATTGTTTATCCAACCAGAAGGCACTTCAGCCCAGCAAGCCCTACTTATACAAAATGATTAAAAAAAACCAACTGAAGACAGGTCAAATATCCCAGCTGCAGTTTAGCCATTTTTCTTAAGAATAACCACCTGGAAGGCTATTTGTAAAAACAGGGATACCGTGTAATCTAACCAAAAGAAATAAAAAATAATCAAATACAAAGCTTATAAACAATAGAAACCTATAAGTTAAATGGTAAATGCACAGAACATTGACTCAAAGACTAAACAATGTATATGTAAATTATTTAAATGAAGCTATAAAATAATTTATTTCTGAGAAACTTTAAGACAATTTTAATACATACATATTTGAATATTGTAATGCAGGGTGGCCACTAAAGTATAGAATAAAATCCCAGCATAAAGATTTTTAAAAAGGCTTTTCCTCCAATAGTGATATTTTGAATAAATGTTTCAAAATGAATGTTTTCCAAAGAGGTGTTAAACACACTGCCAAATTTTAGTAATTGAGCAAGTATTGTTATTAAGTAGGCTATTTTTAAACAACACTTCTTGTTATTGTGTTTAATAATGAAACACGAATTGATGGTAGGATAGCTGTTAAACAGTAGGTTAATAAAAAATGTGCTACACCCAGACAGAGGCTGTGGAACCTTATTTGCGTGGTATTAAACAAAATTGATAAAAAAAGGTTATTCTCACAAGTCAAAGGGGGTTCCAGAGAGTCTACCCTGGCAAATGTTTGAAAATTTGTTTGCCTATAGAACAATGATTATCAATCATTTTTTGCTGAGGGCACAATGAATGTGTTTTTTCCCTTTATATCAGCCACAAAAACAACTTTTGTCTTAGGAATGGCACGGCTAAGATCCTTATTAATTATTCAACTCTGTAATTAAAGACATTTAATACTATGGAAAGTAATATATTGTAGCTTTTAAATATTTTTCTCCTATGTCTTTAAATTTTTTTGAATGAAACACTATCGATTTTTTTAAATCAACACTAACATCACGTTGAGAATTTTGCTGTATACCTTTGAAAACAACTGCTCCAGAATCTATTTAAAGTGGTATACCCTGAAAATGTTTTGAAAATTAAATACTTCTATAAACTATTTAAAATTACATCTCTTAACAATTAAAACCAAAATTGAATGCAATTAAAAATTTATTACACACCTCTATACCCCTATTATTCTCACCTCGCAATTGTGACAGTTTAGCTACAGAGACTGGCTCGAGAACTGAAAAAGGTGCAACCAGCCCTCTGGAGATATCACTTTAAACACAGCAAGAACAAAGCCATGTTGTAATAGGAAAGGCAGGACAGGTAGACAGTGATGCCTAAGAGCAACGCTGCTAAAAAGCATCAACAACCCAACACGGACAAGTTACTGAGAGCCACCGTTCCCAAAGGAGAGACTGTAATTCTGTCAATCATAGACCCTTCTAAAAATTTGGAGGTCTTCATATAAATATGTACACGAATCTCTATCTAGTCTATGACTTTGGTTTTATTATATATTGAAAGTCAAGGTTTGATTTAATATAAGTCAATAAATGTACAGGATGAAACAAGATGAAAAAAAGAAAAAGAGAGTAAATTAAACTCTGTTGAAATAAATAATAATTTTGATCTTTAAAATCACACTTCATGGTTTTGTTGGATGGAGAGTCCCTAGAGTGCCACTCTAGGGTCATACTGTTTGTTGAGTCCCTACAGCTCCATTCTAGGGTCTAGGTGTTTAATGAGTGCCTACAACCCACTCTAGGGTCTATTGTTTGATGAGTCCCTACAGTTCCACTCTAGGTCTAGGTGTTTGATGAGTCCATACAAACCCCACTCTAGGGTCATACTGTTTGGTTAGTCCCTACAGCTCCACTCTAGGGTCTAGGTGTTTAATGAGTGCCTACAACCCCAATCTAGGGTCATACTGTTTGGTGAGTCCCTACAGCTCCACTCTAGAGTCATGGTGATTGTGATGAGTGCCTACAGCTCCACTCTAGGGTCATAGTGTTTGGTGAGTCCCTACAACCCCACTCTAGGCTCATACTGTTTGGTGAGTCCCTACAGCTCCACTCTAGGGTCATACTGTTTGGTGAGTCCCTACAGCTCCACTCTAGGGTCATGGTGTTTGGTGAGCCCTTACAGCTCCACTCTAGGGTCATACTGTTTGGTGAGTCCCTACATCTCCACTCTTGGTCATGGTGTTACATAAGTCCCTACAGCTCCACTCTAGGTCATACTGTTTGATGAGTCCCTACAGCTCCAATCTAGGTTCATACTGTTTGGTGAGTCCCTAAAGCTCCAATCTAAGGTCATACTGTTTGGTGAGTCCCTACAGCTCCACTCTAGGCTCATACTGTTTGGTGAGTCCTTACAGCTCCACTCTAGGGTCATACTGTTTGATGAGTCCCTACAGCTCCAATCTAAGGTCATACTGTTTGGTGAGTCCCTACAGCTCCACTCTATGGGTCATACTGTTTGGTGAGTTCCCTACAGCTCCACTCTAGGGTTATACTGTTTGATGAGTCCCCTACAGTCTCCAATCTAGGATCATACTGTTTGATGAGTTCCTACAGCTCCACTCTAAAGTCATACTGTTTGGTGAGTCCCTACAGCTCCAATCTAAGGTCATACTGTTTGGTGAGTCCCTACAGCTCCACTCTAGGGTCATGGTGTTTGGTGAGTCCCTACAACCCCACTCTAGGTTCATACTGTTTGATGAGTCCCTACAGCTCCAATATAGGGTCATACTGTTTGGTGAGTCCCTACAGCTCCAATCTAAGGTCATACTGTTTGGTGAGTCCCTACATCTCCACTCTAGGGTCATGATGTTTGGTGAGTCCCTACAACCCCACTCTAGGCTAATACTGTTTGATGAGTCCCTACAGATCCACTCCAGGCTCATACTGTTTGGTGAGTCCCTACAGCTCCACTCTAGGGTCATGATGTTTGGTGAGCCTACAGCTCCACTCTAGGGTCATACTGTTTGGTGAGTACCTACAACTTCACTCTAGGGTCATGATGTTTGGTGAGTCCTTACAGCTCCACTCTAGGGTCATACTGTTTGGTGAGTCCCTACAGCTCCACTCTAGGGTCACAGTGTTACATGAGTCCTTACAGCTCCACTCTAGGGTCATACTGTTTGGTGAGTTCCTACAGCTCAACTCTAGGGTCATGGTGTTTGGTGAGTCCCTACAGCTCCACTCTAGGGTCATGATGTTTGGTGAGTCCCTACAGCTCCACTCTAAGGTCATACTGTTTGATGAGTCTCTGCAACTCGACACTAGGGTCATACTGTTTGATGAGTCCCTACAGCTCTACTCTAGGGTCAAACTGTTTGGTGAGTCCCTACAGCTCCACTCTAGGGTCATACTTTTTGGTGAGTCCCTACAACTCCACTCTAGGGTCATACTGTTGGTGAGTCCCTACAGCTCCACTCTAGGGTCATGATGTTTGGTGAGTCCTTACAGCTCGACACTAGGGTCATACTGTTTGGTGAGTTCCTACAGCTCCACTCTAAGGTCAACCTGTTTGGTGAGTCCCTACAACCCCACTCTAGGGTCATACTGTTTGGTGAGTCCCTACAGCTCCACTCTAGGGTCATACTGTTTGGTGAGTTCCTACAGCTCCACTCTAGGGTCATGGAATTTGGTGAGTCACTACAACCCCACTCTAGGGTCATACTGTTTGGTGAGTCCCTACATCTCCACTCTAGGGTCAACCTGTTTGGTGAGTCCCTAGAGCTCCACTCTAGGGTCATATTGTTTGGTGAGTCCCTACAGCTCAACTCTAGGGCCATACTGTTTGATGAGTCCCTACAACTCGACACTAGGGTCATAATGTTTGATGAGTCCCTACAGCTCCACTCTAGGGTCATGGTGTTTGATGAGTCCATACAACCCCACTCTAGGCTCATACTGTTTGATGAGTCCCTACAGCTCCACTCTAGGGTCATACAGTTTGGTGAGTCCCTACAGCTCCACTCTAGGGTCATACTGTTTGATGAGTCCCTACAGCTCCACTCTAGGGTCATGGTGTTTGATGAGTCCCTACAGCTCCACTCTAGGGTCATGGTGTTTGATGAGTCCATACAACCCCACTCTAGGGTCATACTGTTTGATGAGTCCCTACAGCTCCACTCTAGGGTCATACTGTTTGATGAGTCCCTACAGCTCCACTCTAGGGTCATACTGTTTGATGAGTCCCTACAGCTCCACTCTAGGGTCATGGTGTTTGAGGAGTACATACAACCCCACTCTAGGGTCATACTGTTTGATGAGTCCCTACAGCTCCACTCTAGGGTCAACTGTTTGATGAGTCCCTAAAGCTCCACTCTAGGGTCATATTGTTTGGTGAGTCCCTACAGATCCACTCTAGGGTCATATTGTTTGATGAGTCCCTACAGCTCCACTCTAGGGTCATGGTGTTTGATGAGTCCAAACAACCCCACTCTAGGGTCATACTGTTTGATGAGTCCCTACAGCTCCACTCTAGGGTCATGGTGTTTGATGAGTCCCTACAGCTCCACTCTAGGGTCATGGTGTTTGATGAGTCCATACAACCACACTCTAGGCTCATACTGTTTGATGAGTCCCTACAGCTCCACTCTAGGGTCATACTGTTTGATGAGTCCCTACAGCTCCACTCTAGGGTCATGGTGTTTGAAGAGTCCATACAACCCCACTCTAGGGTCATACTGTTTGATGAGTCCCTACAGCTCCACTCTAGGGTCATACTGTTTGATGAGTCCCTACAGCTCCACTCTAGGGTCATGGTGTTTGAGGAGTCCATACAACCCCACTCTAGGGTCATACTGTTTGATGAGTCCCTACAGCTCCACTCTACGGTTATACTGTTTGATGAGTCCCTAAAGCTCCACTCTAGGGTCATACTGTTTGGTGAGTCCCTACAGCTCCACTCTAGGGTCATACTGTTTGATGAGTCCCTACAGCTCCACTCTAGGGTCATGGTGTTTGATGAGTCCATACAACACCACTCTAGGCTCATACTGTTTGGTGAGTCCATACAACCCCACTCTAGGGTCATACTGTTTGATGAGTCCCTACAGCTCCACTCTAGGGTCACAGTGTTACATTAGTGCCTACAGCTCCAATCTAGGGCCACGGTGTTACATGAGTGCCTACAGCTCCACTCTAGAGTCATGGTGTTACATGAGTGCCTACAGCTCTACTCTAGGGTCACAGTGTTACATGAGTGCCTACAGCTCCAATCTAGGGTCATACTGTTTGGTGAGTCCCTACAGCTCCAATCTAGGGTCATACTGTTTGGTGAGTCCCTACAGCTCCACTCTAGGGTCAACCTGTTTGATGAGTCCCTACATCTCCACTCTAGGGTCATACTGTTTGATGAGTCCCTACAGCTCCACTCTAGAGTCATGGTGTTACATGAGTGCCTACAGCTCCACTCTAGGGTCACAGTGTTACATAAGTGCCTACAGCTCCACTCTAGGGTCACAGTGTTACATGAATGCCTACAGCTCCAATCTAGGGTCATACTGTTTGGTGAGTCCCTACAGCTCCACTCTAGGGTCATACTGTTTGATGAGTCCCTACAGCTCCACTCTAGGGTCACGGTGTTACATGAGTGCCTACAGCTCCACTCTAGGGTCACAGTGTTACATGAGTGCCTACAGCTCCAATCTAGGGTCATACTGTTTGGTGAGTCCCTACAGCTCCACTCTAGGGTCATACTGTTTGATGAGTGCCTACAGCTCCACTCTAGGGTCATACTGTTTGGTGAGTCCCTACAGCTCCACTCTAGGGTCATACTGTTTGATGAGTCCCTACAGCTCCAATCTAGGGCCACGGTGTTACATGAGTGCCTACAGCTCCACTCTAGGGTCACAGTGTTACATGAGTGCCTACAGCTCCACTCTAGGGTCATGGTGTTTGGTGAGTTCCTACAGCTCCACTCTAGGGTCACAGTGTTACATGAGTGCCTATGCTCCAATCTAGGGTCACAGTGTTACATGAGTGCTTACAGCTCCACTGTAGGGTCACAGTGTTACATGAGTGCCTACAGCTCCAATCTAGGGTCATACTGTTTGGTGAGTCCCTACAACTCAATTCTAGGGTCAACCTGTTTGATGAGTCCCTACAGCTCCACTCTAGGGTCATACTGTTTGATGAGTCCCTACAGCTCCACTCTAGGGTCATACTGTTTGGTGAGTCCCTACAGCTCGGCACTATGGTCATGGTGTTTGATGAGTCCCTACAGCTCCACTCTAGGGTCATACTATTTGATGAGTCACTACATCTCCACTCTAGGGTCATACTGTTTGGTGAGTCCCTACAGCTCCACTCTAGGGTCATATTGTTTGATGAGTCCCTACAGTTCCACTCTAGGGTCATACTGTTTGGTGAGTCCCTACAGCTCCACTCTAGGGTCATATTGTTTGGTGAGTCCCTACAGCTCCACTCTAGGGTCATGGTGTTTGATGAGTCCCTACAGTTCCACTCTAGGGTCATACTGTTTGGTGAGTCCCTACAGCTCGACACTAGGGTCATGGTGTTTGACGAGTCCCTACAGCTCCACTCTAGGGTCATACTGTTTGATGAGTCCTTACAACTCGACACTAGGGTCATGGTGTTTGATGTGTCCCTACAGCTCCAGTCTAGGGTCATACTGTTTGATGAGTCCCTACAGCTCCACTCTAGAGTCATGGTGTTACATGAGTGCCTACAGCTCCACTCTAGGGTCACAGTGTTACATAAGTGCCTACAGCTCCACTCTAGGGTCACAGTGTTACATGAATGCCTACAGCTCCAATCTAGGGTGATACTGTTTGGTGAGTCCCTACAGCTCCACTCTAGGGTCATACTGTTTGATGAGTCCCTACAACTCGACACTAGGGTCATGGTGTTTGATGTGTCCCTACAGCTCTAGTCTAGGGTCATACTGTTTGATGAGTCCCTACAGCCCCACTCTAAGGTCATGATGTTTGGTGAGTCCCTACAGCTCCCCTCTAGGGTCACAGTGTTACATGAGTGCCTACAGCTCCAATCTAGAGCCACGGTGTTACATGAGTGCCTACAGCTCCAATCTAGGGTCACAGTGTTACATGAGTGCCTACAGCTCCACTCTAGGGTCACAGTGTTACATGAGTGCCTACAGCTCCAATCTAGGGTCATACTGTTCGGTGAGTCCCTACAACTCAACCATAGGGTCAACCTGTTTGATGAGTCCCTACAGCTCCACTCTAGGGTCATACTGTTTGATGAGTCCCTACAGCTCCACTCTAGAGTCATGGTGTTACATGAGTGCCTACAGCTCCACTCTAGGGTCATACTGTTTGGTGAGTCCCTACAGCTCCACTCTAGGGTCATGCTGTTTGATGAGTCCCTACAGCTCCACTCTAGGGTCATGGTGTTTGATGAGTCCATACAACCCCACTCTAGGCTCATACTGTTTGGTGAGTCCATACAACCCCACTCTAGGGTCATACTGTTTGATGAGTCCCTACAGCTCCACTCTAGGGTCACAGTGTTACATGAGTGCCTACAGCTCCAATCTAGGGCCACAGTGTTACATGAGTGCCTACAGCTCCAATCTAGGGCAACGGTGTTACACGAGTGCCTACAGCTCCACTCTAGGGTCACAGTGTTACATGAGTGCCTACAGCTCCACTCTAGGGTCATACTGTTTGATGAGTCCCTACAGCTCCAATCTAGGGTCATACTGTTTGATGAGTCCCTACAGCTCCACTCTAGGGTCACAGTGTTACATGAGTGCCTACAGCTCCAATCTAGGGATGGTGTTACATGAGTGCCTACAGCTCCAATCTAGGGTCACAGTGTTACAAAAGTGCCTACAGCTCCACTCCAGGGTCACAGTGTTACATGAGTGCCTACAGCTCCAATCTAGGGTCATACTGTTTGGTGAGTCCCTACAACTCAATTTTAGGGTCAACCTGTTTGATGAGTCCCTACAGCTCCACTCTAAGGTCATACTGTTTGATGAGTCCCTACAGCTCCACTCTATAGAGTCATGGTGTTACATGAGTGCCTACAGCTCCACTCTAGGGTCACAGTGTTACATGAGTGCCTACAGCTCCACTCTAGGGTCACAGTGTTACATGAATGCCTACAGCTCCAATCTAGGGTCATACTATTTGATGAGTCCCTACAGCTCCACTCTAGGGTCATACTGTTTGATGAGTCCCTACAGCTCCACTCTAAGGTCATGATGTTTGGTGAGTCCCTACAGCTCCCCTCTAGGGTCACAGTGTTACATGAGTGCCTACAGCTCCAATCTAGGGCCACGGTGTTACATGAGTGCCTACAGCTCCACTCTAGGGTCACAGTGTTACATGAGTGCCTACAGCTCCAATCTAGGGTCATGGTGTTACATGAGTGCCTACATCTCCAATCTAGGGACACGGTGTTACATGAGTGCCTACAGCTCCACTCTAGGGTCACAGTGTTACATGAGTGCCTACAGCTCCAATCTAGGGTCACAGTGTTACATGAGTGCCTACAGCTCCACTCTAGGGTCACAGTGTTTGGTGAGTTCCTACAGCCCCACTCTATGGTTGTATTGTTTGGTGAGTCTCTACATCTCCACTTTAGGGTTATGCTATTTGATGAGTTCCTACAGCCCCACTCTAGGGTCACAGTGTTACATGAGTGCCTACAGCTCCAATCTAAGGCCACGGTGTTACATTAGTGCCTACAGCTCCAATCTAGGGCCACGGTGTTACATGAGTGCCTACAGCTCCAATCTAGGGCCACGGTGTTACATGAGTGCCTACAGCTCCAATCTAGGGCCACGGTGTTACATGAGTGCCTACAGCTCCACTCTAGGGTCACAGTGTTACATGAGTGCCTACAGCTCCAATCTAGGGTCAAAGTGTTACATGAGTGCCTACAGCTCCAGTCTAGGGTCACAGTGTTTGGTGAGTTCCTACAGCCCCATTCTAGGGTCGTGCTGTTTGGTGAGTCCCTACAGCCCCACTCTAGGCTCATACTGTTTGATGAGTCCCTACAGCTCCACTCTAGGGTCATACTGTTTGGTGAGTCCCTACAGCCCCACTCTAGGGTATTGCTGTTTGATGAGTCCCTACAGCTTCACTCTAGGATCTTGCTGTTTGGTGAGTCTCTACATCCCTCTAGGGTCGTGCTGTTTGATGAGTCCCTACAGCTCCACTCTAGGGTTGTGCTATTTGATGAGTTCCTACAGCCCCACTCTATGGTTGTATTGTTTGGTGAGTCTATACATCTCCACTTTAGGGTTGTGCTATTTGATGAGTTCCTACAGCCCCACTCTAGGGTCACAGTGTTAAATGAGTGCCTACAGCTCCAATCTAGGGCCACGGTGTTACATGAGTGCCTACAGCTCCAATCTAGGGCCACGGTGTTACATGAGTGCCTACAGCTCCACTCTAGGGTCACAGTGTTACATGAGTGCCTACAGCTCCAATCTAGGGTCATACTGTTTGGTGAGTCCCTACAGCTCCACTCTAGGGTCACAGTGTTACATGAGTGCCTACAGCTCCAGTCTAGGGTCACAGTGTTTGGTGAGTTCCTACAGCCCCACTCTAGGGTCGTGCTGTTTGGTGAGTCCCTACAGCTCCACTCTAGGCTCATACTGTTTGGTGAGTCCCTACAGCCCCACTCTATTGTTGTACTGTTTGGTGAGTCTCTACAGCTCCACTATGGGGTTGTGCTGTTTGATGAGACCCTACAGCTCCACTCTAGGGTATTGCTGTTTGGTGAGTCTCTACATCCCTCTAGGGTCGTGCTGTTTGATGAGTCCCTACAGCTCCACTCTAGGGTTGTGCTATTTGATGAGTTCCTACAGCCCCACTCTATGGTTGTATTGTTTGGTGAGTCTCTACATCTCCACTTTAGGGTTGTGCTATTTGATGAGTCCCTACAGCCCCACTTTAGGGCTGTGCTGTTTGGTGAGTCCCTATAGTCCCACTCTAGGTTTGTGCTGTTTGGTGAGTAGACTATTTTAAGTCAAGTTGAGTAGATACCATGAAAGATGGGGAGCTAGTTAAATATAATCTTGGAGAAGTGGCCAATATAGTATTCCCAAAGAAAAAGTACTATTTCAAAAATTAGGGATGGGGAGCTAGTTAAATATAATCTTGGAGAAGTGGCCAATATAGTATTCCCAAAGAAAAAGTACTATTTCAAAAATTAGTCTTAATTGTAAGCCAGTACCCAGCAGAGAAGAATAAATGGCAGCAGACACTGAGAAAGCATTGAAGGAAAGAATATTAGAATTTTAAATAATTTTCATTGGTCATGGATGAAAAAAGCATAGATGTTACCGACACTGAACAGCTTTCAATTCATCTGTCGTATCGATAAAAATTTTAACCCTACAAAGGAATTGCTGGCATCAGTTCCTATGAAAAATACAACCAAAGGCTCAGATATTTATTGTGAAGTGAAAAAAAATCTTGGAAATGTATAAGTTGAACCGAAAATTATTAAATGATAATATTTTAACAGATGTTGGGAAAGAAGCAAGGAGTTATGAACTATTTAGCAACAGATTGCAAAACATGGGCAATGATATTGTTCTTTGAATGCCATTGTATTTTACACTAAGGAAATCTTTGTGCAAAAAACCTTAATATGGTGCATGTGATGAAAGTACTAGTCAAAGTAATATGCTTTCTTTGTTCTACAAAACTCTCTCATCGTCAGTTCCGAGAATTATTGTCAGAATGAGATTCTTAGTGTACAGATGATGTTTATTTTACACAAGTTCATTGGCTTAGTGCTGGAAAAATGCTGAAAATGTGTGAGTTTGCATGAAGAGACAATTCTCTTTATAAAATGTTGTGATGAAATCTTGGTAGCAGGCTTTGAGAGCAATGCTTGGGTGTGTGATTTATCTTTTTCAGTTGACATGAGTCAACATCTTAGTGAGCTAAATACTGAGATTCAAGGAGAAAATAATGAGATACACAAATTGTTTTACTTATTAATTAAGTCGTTTGAGGTTATAATGAAAAAATTGCATCACAAATTAAATCTGGCCAAATGGTGAACTTTCCAAAAATGAAAAGTTTTGCTGAAGAAGAATCCATTAACTTCACTAAAAATGCCTCACTTGTAGAAAACTTCTAAATGACGTTAAACGTCAATTTCAAGATGTGAGAACTTGTTTGGTGTGTTTGCTCTACCGCTCGCTATTGGTGTAGAGAGAGTACACATTGATTTCCATAGAAAGCTAATTCATCTTCAATGTAACTATGAATTGAAGGCAAAATTTTCAGAAGCTTCTCTACTGGATTTCTATAAATAATACTTGTCTAAGGAAATGGAAGCATTGAACAATCAAGCTCTCAAAACGGCAATATAATTTAAAACCACCTACTTATGTGAACAGTAATTTTTTGTGATAAAATAAAATAAATTAAATCAAATCAAATCAAATCAAATCAATAGGCCATTCATGTATTATGAACATTTGGAGGGAAACTTACAAATTGCTGTGTCCAACATCAAACTCAATATAGAGACTAATAAAAAACAATGTCAAGTCTCTCATTAGCCCTACCATAAGTAAACATTATTGGTAGCCTATTTATTCCTTCTCGTTTCTATACATGTGTATTCCTTAAAATAAATGTACTTTTAGTGCAATTGTGTGTTTTATAAAAGTGTTTTTTTACTAACTACAATTTCTATTTTGTAAAATATTAACTAATATGTAATTTTAATGTGTAACATACATATGCTTTTCAAGCATCATTTTTCACTTTAATATATAGGGCTATTGAGGAAATTATGTGGGATTGATAGGTTGTACACCAATGCTCCTGAAGCTCTTTAGAGTTTGATGCTAAGCCATCTTTCAGCTTATTCAAGAATATCTTATTATTATTATTATTATTATTTATTATTATTATTATTATTATTATCATCATCATTATCACCGCGTCTTACTACCCGTTCGGGTTATACGCACTTACGCTAATGTGTAATGGTAGGGTGATTGTGAGATGAAATGAAGGACCTACAGTTTAACGTGGAATCCGAACCACGGTGGCGACCTGGCATTCCACACATTCACAAGATATCTTGTCAGAGGTGTAGGAAGGGTTTAGAAATCAGATAAATCTGTGCCGGGACCGAGGATCGAACCCGGCCGCCAGCACAGAAGTCTGACACCTTACCCCTAGACCACCAGGTCACCCTTTAAGAATATCAAAGGAGAGTGAAATACAATTAGAGGGGTAGAAATTACTGGAGGGGAGGAGAGAGTTTAGTCCATTTTGGGGGTGAGGGGCAAATTTTTTTTTTTTGAGGAGGGGGGGATGCTTCTACTGTGCCACCACCACTACTTGGTTTGTGTATTTTTTTTAAAACTTTGTAGTCACTCTTACAAATCAAAAGTAATGTATGCAAATTAACAAGTAATTGAACACTGAAATGTTAGCATATGATGAAATACTTTAAATTCAAAGGAATTTTTATCTAATGCCTGACTTTTTTATGTGCCAAATTTAATTTCAGTACAAAAACCATAAAATCTGAGAAACTTTAAAGCATTTTGGAATGTTAAGGACATAACTGTACAGGACCAATGATATAATTGTGACAAATACCAATAAGCTCCTACTTAGATAGCTTCATCTGATGGGTTGGTTATGCACTGTTCCTTCGTATGGATGGACATCATTCATATTACTTTTGTATTCTATTTTCTTTATTCTACTGAAATTTTATTAAATTTGTGAACCTCGATACCATGGTACCAATAGTCTACGGGCCTGCCTACTAAGTTTAAAAAGAACATTCTTAACCCATATCTCATAAAAAATTGTATTAGAGACCTGACTCAAAATTTGTTTGTCAAATATGATAGTACACTTTTAACTTAGGGGAGACCACGAGAAAGTTTGTGAGGAGCATATTAGCTGTCATGAGGAGAAACAAGATTAGGAATTAAGTTACCCGGAAAAAGTGAGAATACATGAACTAGTATAGGAAGTGATTAATACTGTATGGTCATGTAATGAGGATGTTGGGGTAGATGATACAGTACAGGGAACAAGGCTGAGATGATTGAAAACTATGCATATTTCCAGTATTTGTAGATACCCTGATTAGTCAATCTTTTATAGTCTCACTCTATATAACAGTTTAATGTTTTAGTTGTGTTTTTAATCAAAATAAATATAAACTTATAGCAATAATACAAGAAAATATAGTTTTGCAGACTACAGGTGTTGAGCATTTAAACATATTCAAGGTAAAAGCTGTCAATAATGATGGTAAATGGGAACAAACACAAATCTACCTCTTGGCAAATTGTAAGTCTGACTCAGCAAAATTTTATGTCAACAGGTAAAAGGAAATTTTTTCTCTGAAAATTGAGAAAGCAGAAGTAGCAAAATAGATAATAATACAATGTACTATTTTATTGTATTTGTTATATGCAAGGGTAATTTGATTAAAAGTATTAATCGTTTAAAAAAATGTGTTAGTGTTGCAACAATCTTCATTCAAAGTAAAACACTTTGTTTTAGCTACCATGTTACTATTAAAAAGCATTTTTCTAAAATAAAAAAACAATAATTTATTAATTTTATTAACGCAATATCCGAGGAAAATGTGTAAAATCATTTAAGTACTTAGTAAGTGAATCGGCAGATATAAGATTCTTTTTAATCTCAATTTTTATTTGTCTCAAAACAGATAAAATGCATTCCTCTGTTAAACAGATAAATTAATTTAGAATCACAGTAATTTATTTGAGAACGTAAATGTAATTTATTTTATAGTCATGTCTTAACATTTTCACTGCGTAATTTCTTCAAGTATAATATTCTTTGACTTGATAGTAAAAATAAAAACACTTTACATGTTAATGTGAAACTACCTTAAACTACCTACTCTCTAACAGTTACACACCATTTTGTAGTCGCTTTTGGTGTGAAATACCCCAAAACAAAGAATGACTAATGAGGCTGGTTTTCTTGGACATCCTGAAAAGTAGAATGAGGTCTTCTTCCTCCTCTTACAGTCTTTTTTCCTCTTAGAGCAAACACAGCACTCATGTCTGTGAGATTTTTCTTCAAACTGTTGAATCAAGTGCAGGTCACTCAGTCGAGATTCTAGTAAAGGGTTTGATTTTCTTCCTCTTTTAGCAGACACGAGTCTGTTGAAATGTAGCAACAACTTCTCAACCGCTGCATGGCGATAATTAGTTTCAGATATTTTTTTTAATCTGTAGCCATAGAATAAGTGATTTATCTGTCGACAATCAAAATATACCAAAGAAGACCGTACCACTTTATTTTTTGTGGGTATATCTGTAACTTGTAGGCATCTGGACAAATGTGTTTACTCCATTCATAAATTTACTGTAGTGGGCCACCAATTTGGGCTTAGCCAAAGTACAGAGCCCATTTTCCCCTTTCTTAGGGGATATTTGCTCTAATTCAGTGTCATTATTATGCACAGTAGAGAGATGGTTCACTCTCCCTGTATCTTGCCAAGTACAGGTAATTATACTTTTATTGACATTCATCCAAAGACTCGGCTCATTTGCCCTCTTTCATTTAACATGATTGTAGCTTCATTTCAATAAGTAAGGCCTTTTTTGTTTTAACTCAGATCTCCCATGCACCTATATCCCTCGTTTTTAGTTTATGAAAAAAAGGACTTTTGTGGGGTCCAAAACAAGTATTTACCCCAAAGGCTCAATACTATCCCCTGACTCTTTAGATTTACCTATGTACACATCCAATTTACAAAGAAACCCAGTTTTCCTGTCACAAAGAGACCAAACTTGGCTCAAGGTTTTGATGGCAGCCTCTCCTTGAAACGGAGCATGGCTTCATAAAAGTGAAATATTTTCCAAGAGAAGTCTTTTCACACATCCCCATTCCAATTTCAAGGGCAACCATTGCCTGAATGTCTTCTACATTACAACCATTCCAAGTATTAAATCTAGAACAAGGAGGAAAGTCATCTGTTTTGTCAAGAAACTGGTTAAAGAATACCTCAGTTTGTTCTGCGGTGTGGATAAATACTGAGTTAGGAAAATATTTTGAAAAGGAAGAAAATAGTATGTTGAATCCTGCTATGTCACCAATTAATTTTGCATTTGATTGTGGTGAGTTTCCCAGGCCCAAATCAACATGGTTATGAACCCTGTTCCACGAGGTTGACGGTGTCTCTATTTCTTCCTTCTCGCGTGTCATAATTCCTCTCACTACTTGAAACATCACTTGAGTTATCACTAAAATACTCCTGTGACTCAAAATCAGCAAATAAAAGTTTTGTTACATATTCATCTGCCAAGTTTTGTAGACAAATAATGTTGTATACAAGTCACAAAAATTTGACAATACTTAAAAACCAACTGTTGTTATTAATACATTAACTTTTGAGTGCTATCAAAAAATGTCAGGAGCCTACAATAAGTGTGAATGCAGTGATATCTGGTAGGATAAAATATAACTTATAAGAAGAACAAACACTTCACAATAGTATCAACAGATGTCATTGGTTTAATTGTTGTTAGTTATCGCTGAAATACAATAGACGCTGTGACGGGAAGTTTGCGTCTGTAATAATATCACCGCGTAACATGACATATAGTGTGTTGTGCATAAATGCAAGGGCAGGAGCGAGAGGGTTAGGTCTTAAAATAATATTTTTTTTGCTAGTAAATTGACTCTAAAGCTTACCACTATTAAAATTTTTAAATTCATATAACTTAGAAACAATGATAACAGAGAGCACCACAAAATACAAAAACTTAATAGTGTATCTTGTAAAGTTATTTGTTTTCTGCTGACAAATTTCACATGATAGCAGATATTTATTTACAAATACTTATGTTATTTTATTGTTAATTTCTTTATATATCTATAATTTAAATAAACAGTTCAGTGGGGGAAAGCCATAACATGATATGTCAACATATCAATTTTTGAAGGTTTGTTTAACATCATGCTTCTTAGGAATTCACATGTAATCTTTTTATAATCTTCAGCTAATCATATCAAACAAAAAATGAAATTAGAGAAAATGTTACATATTTGGTTATAGCTTTCACCCACTGATTTAATAGTTAGCTTTAGGATACAATGATTTGTGCCTGCTATTTATTTAGGTTAGTTATATTATTTTTTAAATAAAACACTATTTAACATAAATTATAGTTTTTCCAAGCATTAGGGTTGTTAGTAAAAGAATAATTGAGGTGAATTCTGATTACTCTTTATCCCACATGCTTTCTCTTGTTTTAAAGGATATTTTTAGTTTAAATATATTTAATATAAAATTAGATAGTTGAATTTGAACTATAGTGATTGAATTTAGAGTTATTGATTTTTTTATAACACCACATCATATCACCTGCCCGGGTTGTATGTATGTGTACTAATTACACTAATGAGATAGGGATGGGGAAGGTTGAATTTAGAGGAAGCGTGCCCACTTTTGCATGGAGGGAGAATAGAAAACCACCTTCAATACACCCGAGCAGGATTCAAACCCCAATTGTCAGTTCAGTCTATTGCCTTGATTAATGAACTTTACTATCTAAAGCGAATGAAACTTTAGAGGCATTAAACTTAGAAAGTTTATGGAGAATGTATCTAGTTTTTGTACTAACAAATTTAATTGTTTTACATATTAGAGATGGGTCCTTCAAATCTTTACGATTCAAAATGTTTTCAAAGTCAAACTTAGAAGAAGAAAAATTAGTTGTTTTTTTTAACAGATTTTAAAGCTGGAATTTTGTAGAGCTAATGTTTTGCTTATTAGTGGCTAATTTCAATTAATTCTAGGACAAACTTAACAACCAGACCCCATACCATTAATTTACCACTTAACTGAATGTGGATGACGCACCTTTAAACTCCAACTGAATGTGGATCCACACTATAACAAAAAACGTTAACATTTAGGTACTATCTATTTTTTTTAATAAACTTAAGAATTGATTTGAATATACCAGAAATGGAGAAAGGAAAAATTATATAAAAAAATTAGCCTTTTATGCTTAATGTGGATTCAAGATTAATATATGAAATTATTAATATTTGAAAATTATTAGTATAATGAAAATTTAATTACAAGATTGAGATTAAAAAACTATATGCAACCCATCTCTAATACATTACATTGTAGCCTATACTAGGATGAGTTGCTAATCACAACACTTGTCTATTAATATTCCCTCTGAAAATATTTATATAGGTTATATTGTTGTTGGCTCCTTTTTGATTAATGATGTTTCTGTTTGGAGAGGAATTGTGTGCACTGTTATCTTCCAATATACCATTAATCTGTATTTTATTCCTCTCAAAGTTGTTATCAACATGAAATTATACTCTACAGTACCCTACAGCTCAAAGGTTCCTAGGGGTGCTGTACAACAAAATGTAATTTATTTCGGTGTTGACAAAATAATTATCTAAATTAAATAACTTAATAATTATTTTAAAATACAGATATAACATTCTATACTAAGAATAGGTTTTAATAAGATTGTTTTTAAGAAATTCGGGTATTTTGGTGGCACATCACTTTAATATTCAATTTAAGCTTCCTAAAATATTAGAGAAGGAAGAAGGGATCAATTTGCTACTTTAAACACATTAGTTCATTTACAAACAACTTTTTTTTTTAATTACCGTGCCTATCACTAGTTAATACAATTACCTCATATAACAGCATGGTTGTTATTAACTGACACACTCTCAGCTTATCATTTACTCATAGCCTTTATTTCCAGCTCAGAACTTCATCTAACCTTACTTAACCTAAACTGACTTATAGTACCTTATTATTTCATTTAAACTTTAACTTCTTGACTGTTGGATCATCTTCCTTAACACAATTAGATTTCTTCAACTAAACTTCAATCAAAAGAGACCATCTAATACCTATATTCATCCAATTTTCTCCAGATGAACAATCAATGTAATATCATATCCTAACTTTATTTTAACATTTGTGAAACATTCTATATCTAACATTTAACTCTCCGAATTACTTTATAGCTCATTCCATTCCTTAACAAACTGACTTATCTCAATAGCTCTTGCATTTCAACTAATATTGTCATCATTAATATGCCTATAATTTTAGAAAAACCATTACTACACAGTGTAGCTAACATTTTAAGCCTATCAATTGGAACCCAATGTTTCATAGGGTGCTAAGTACTTATTTCTTTATAGTTTATTATTTTATTTTAATATTAATTTAATTATTGTTTACTTAACTAGATATTTATTATGTTTTTCATTATTATTTTATATAATCATCAGATTAGTTTAAGGTGGAAGATTTGATTTATAGTGTATTCTGCAGCCAGCAAAGTGTTTTGTCTGAGAGTAGACGCTCAACCTCTCTATAAATTTAAGGCAATGTAGCACTAAATTAACCCCTATCTCTAATTCAACGTTCTGAATAGTTACATGTGTGCAGAAGAACAATATACGAGGGGGTATAAAAAAGTTTCAAGACTGGTTTTGTAAAATGAAACCAGAGCGCAGTATGGCGATGCATGCACTGGTGTGGCGAGCTGTGACCTTCATTTAACAGTACAAGTGACATCATTCTGTGTAGACCAGGGGCTGTGCTACTCATGTTTATGTGATGGCATGCACGGGTGCATTTGCGATTTTATTATGGACCACAAACTAAAGCCTAGAGCAAATATCAAGTTCTGACTCTTACTCGGAAAACCCAGAATAGGGACCTTCCAAATGATGCAGCAGGCTGACAGCAATGAATCTATGATCCGTCTGGTGTGTTTGAGTGGCACTTGCACTCTAAGAGTGGCAGAACATCATTGAAATGCAAAGAGAGGTCAAGGCGACCGTCCATAAGCACAAATCTGGAAATTGTGGACGGTATTAGGCAACTTGTGCCTGAGGGTCGCCGAATGACCATTAAGAACAAGTCTGACACTATGAATGTGTCATACAATCAGTGCATACAATCCTGACGTCTATTTTAAACATACACCGCATTGCCACCAAGTTCATATCCAGGCTTCTGACTCCCGAACAGAAGAAGCACCATGCTCAAGTCTGTCAGGAACTCCGCCAACATGCCCTGGATGACCCAAACTTCATGTCGAGGATCATTACTGGGAACATGACTTGGATAAGACCTCAAGACCAAACAATAGTCTTCGCAGTGGAAGAGCTCCTAATCTCCTAGACTAAAGAAGGCGAGGCAGGTCATGGGCGCAACCAAGTGTATGGTCGTTTTCTTTGAAATTTGCAGGATTGTGCACCATGAATTCGTCCCAGAGGGTCAGACTGTCAACACCGAATTCTAATGTCATGTTCTGAGGAAGGACATTCAGCAGAAAAGACCAGAACTGTGGCGGTGGTGTTCCAATATGAAAATGCACCTGCACACACAGCGATTAAAACGTGTGAGTTTACCAGGCACAACAACACGATCATTGCTCTTCATCCCCTGTACTCACTGGATTTAGCCCCCTGTGACTTCTTCCTTTTTCTGAAGATTTCTGAAGTCAAAGCTCAAGGGTTACCAGTTCAACACCAAGAATGAAATCAAGCATGGATTGCAGGCAATGTTGTGCACACTTTGAGATAAGGACTTCCTGAAAGCTTTCCAAAAGTGGAAAAAGCGCTAGGATAGGTGTATCGCTGCACAAGGGACTATTTTGAAGGATATAGTGTCAAAATTTAAATCAGGTAATTTATTTCCATTTTAAAGAACCAGAAATGAAACTTTTTGATACCCCCTCGTATTCTTGTGTTAATCCATCTGAGCGCAAAACCCAACTAGGCCTACAAGAATCATGATCGTAAAACACCAGGTAACACCTGTTTTCATTTTATAGTATATTTAACTATCTTTATCACTCCTGAAACATAGGGAGTTTATTTGTGAAATTCCTATAGTTTTCAAATGTGTAGCCACACTAACACTGGTGGATTAAAGGTTTCAAGTTATAGTGATGATGTATAAAGAGGATTTGAAGTGTTCCAATGGTTATTTAAGTTTCCTACAGCATGTTCAGTAAACATATTTAACAGATGTTTTTACTTTCTAGATAAAGTTTTGTAATCATGGACATTTTCAATCTCAAGATTATAATGTAAGGTGACTCCAAATCCAAATAGTAGATTTTACAATTCTGCCTGTCCTTCAATGTATTTCTGTCCATCAAGTGTTTTGACCTGAAAAATATAAATCTAGACTTGTTTTTCGCCGGAGTATTTGTTTAAAGGTAGTTTACTGATTACTCTTTTTTTTTAATATATATATTTTAAAAATGGCTTTTTCAATTGTGTTTAAGATTTCTACATTAAGAGTGTTTAATATAATCAAAATAATGTTTGTTTTTCTGAAGAAAGCTAATTTGAGGGTAATTTACAGAATACTTTTTTTTTAAAATTCTGTTCTATGTTATAATATGAGAAAGTTTGTACAAAGATTTTGAACCATTTAATCAAATTCAGTCAGTCAATGAATCATTTGGCGATTAGGGACCCTTAGATCACTAACTGCCTCTGTCTTGTCTTATCCTGCGCCACCTCCTTCTATATGTTCTCTTCTACTCTCAGATCCTCAGTTCACCTGGTTCTTGGCTGACCTAGAGGTCCCCTCCTTCCAGTAATGTTCTAGCCCCATCATAGCGACATGCCCCGCCCATCTTATTCAAGTCTGAATATTAGGTTTTTACATTAGAGCATATAATTAATCGTTTTTTCTTCTCCAGTATTCTTCCTAATCTCTCATGGAACCCTAAATCTATCTTGTTAACATTATTACAAGTATTCTGAGTCTCTACCTTTTTTTTTTTTGTCATGGTCTATGTTTCATAGGCTTACAATAAGAGTGGGCACACTATGGGATTGTATGCGTGTATTTTGGTATTAATGAAAACATCCTTTGCCTTGAATAAGTTTTCCAGGCTGTGATAATATTATACACCAACTAAGTGTTCACTTATGTCTTATTTTATTTTCGTCATTGAACCATGACACTAAATATTTAAAATTTTCAACTTTTTTGGAAGCTTATTTTCCCAATCTGTGTTGTACCATTATTTTGCGATTTTTTGAAAGTTTCATGACCTTGGTTTTGAATTCATGTCCAACCCAAATTTTTTCACATTTTTTTTCCAGCACTTTCAGCATCGCTTCCATTTCTACTTATAGTTCTGCCATTACTGAAATATCATCCACATATGAAAGTCATTTATTGTTTCAATTCAACATTACCACTTTTTGGTTTCTTTTATATATATTTCTCATATGATTTTCTCTTAAAATAAGTCGTGTAATTTTGGTGAAATGGTATCCCACCTGCCACAATTAAGTTGGTAGTATAAATATTTATAGAAGAGCTGCATGCTAGTAAAATTATTTGTCTATCTTGTATGCTCTTGTTTACAAATTTAACAAAAACGCACACACACTGGTAGATGATTATTTTTTACTTCTAGATAAATTAGGAGTTATAGCACATAAATGCCTTTGGGAAAATAGGAAATAAATCAGCATTGTAACATGTAAATTGGTTTATGAGCCAAGTCAAGACATGAAAAAATAAATCATCCAAAATTATGGGTAGTTTTATTTAGAGTATGCTTTATATGAAGGGGTGTAAGTGTGTATTGTTGAGGACTGCCTTCAAAATGAAGGGCCGAGGTGACTGACCCTCACAGGGTACCTAGCTTTCACCCTTGGCTCTACGTACCACACCCCGGGAACTGCATTGGTTTGCAGGCTAAACTGATTGAGGGTAGTCAGATCTGGTGAAATTGCAGCATCTGCCTCATATGGACGAATGAAGTAAGCTGGAAACCCTAATGCCTGTATATAAAGTAATGTGAAACTACCACACTAATTTCCAAGACGTTTATGGTATAGACCTTTTTGAATATGATTCTGTATGTCAGACTTCCCCTCAATAGGATCTCCGGAAGGGGAATATAATGAGGCTGAGTACTATATGGAATGTAGAGGGAAGAGAAGA
Source organism: Timema cristinae (assembly GCA_039000515.1). Classification (NCBI taxonomy): domain Eukaryota; kingdom Metazoa; phylum Arthropoda; class Insecta; order Phasmatodea; family Timematidae; genus Timema; species Timema cristinae. The sequence goes on from JBCFYV010011164.1 coordinate 22,260,641, forward strand.
CGTGGATAACTGCAATGAAAAAGGAAAAATATGAGATAAAAATAAGGATAGGAGCATAGAATGTGCTTACATTAATACAAAAAGGAAAACCCGAAAATGCCTAATAACAAATGAAGAAAATTAAATGAGATATTTTAGGAACTTTAGATGGTAGGAAGTGGCGAGTTAACAAATTGAAATAATAAACTGTACTACTTGGGAGAAAAGAGTAATGGCAAGTATGAAGTAGGATATAATAATAATAGGAACAGGGTTAAAGGATGAGATAATAAAGTATAGTAGGGTGGGTTAACAAAAGAATAATGATGATCAGACTTCAAGTGAATAGTAATTACCTGTTAATAATATAAGTGTACATGCCAACCTGTCAACACCCAGATTAAGAGGTGGAGGATTGCTATGAGATGATAGAGTGCTTTACTGAAAAGGAGAGAAAAAAATTCCCCCAATAGTAATAATAATAATAATAATAATAAAATAATAATAATAATAATAATAATAATAATGGGAGATGGGAAGCAGTAGTAGAAGAAGGTACTGATGTCAAGACAGTAAGTAAATTTAGTCTAGGAGGTAGGAACCAAAGGGGCCAAAGATGGTTGACTTTTGTAAAGAGAATTGGATGGTAGTTGTAAACCCATGTTTGAAAATCACAGAAGGAGAAGGAACACCTAAATACCCAGAATGAATGAAGAACAATACCAACTATATTATAGCAGAGAAATAAATAGCATGAAGGGTGCTGGCATTACCCAAGAGTAGATATATGATCAAACACAATATAATTTATCAGAGATGTGCACCAAGTTAAAAAAAAGGACATCAAAAGAAATAAAAAGAGTATTGAAAAGATGAGGGATTAATGAGGTGGAAAAACTTCAAAAATAGTTTGAAAGAAACAGAAAAAAGAGGCTACAGAAATTCAGACTAGAAAGGAAATAAAGAAAGAGCGAATTACAAATGAGATGTTAGATAAGATGGATGGAAGAATAAGATGGGAAAATGTGGTTACAGACAAAGGCAAAGAGAAAATACAGAAGGCTAAACAATAAGCTTAGAAGAGAGATTGATAAAGCCAAAGAAATGTGAACGAGAGAAATGTGGAGTGAAATAGAAAAATTAGAAAATAAACGAAGATTTGATTTGATGTACCAAAATGGCTATGGAGCTGGTAATTAAAGGAAAATGAAGAAGAAGCAGCTTTTAGATAAAAACCAAAGATAGAAGAATGTTAAGCGAACAACAAGAGTTAGTAAAAAGATGGAAGGACAATATAGAATAGAAAAGAAGCAGAGGGAGAAAGAATTGGAGATCAATGTGGATGATGATGAGAGAGGGTGTTGAGTACTACAGAGCAAGGTGTACAATGAAATATACAGAAAGTAAGAATGGCCTAAAGACTTTAGTAAAATAATAGTGAAAAGAAGTGAAATGCCAAAAAATATTAAGAATACAGAACATAAAATGTGATATCCCATGTGGCAAAGTCTTGTTGAAAACAATTAATAGAAGAATGGTGGAAATCTTAATAACCTGATGGAGAAGAACAGTTTGGATTTAGATAGTAATGGGGATGAGAGATGCAAGAGGCCTATTAAGTATGATTGGAGAAAGAAATATAGAGATGAATAGGAAAGTGTGAATTGTATTTCTATACTTGAAGAAGGCAAATGACTGTTTGAGATAGGAATTTTTTTTGTTAATACTGAAAAAATATGGGATTAACTGGAAAAAGAGAAAACTGATTAAAGATGTGTACCTAAACCAGAGAGTAAGAGTAAAGCTAGGAGATGAGCTGACTGAAGAAATTGGGTTAGGAAGAATAGCCAGGCAAGGGTGTTGCCTGTCACCAACTTTAGTTAACATCTATTTGGATGAGATAATTGGGGAATGTTTAGATGGAACGGTAGTGTTAAGTAGAGAAGGAGAAATAGTGATTTATATCAACTTGTGGATGAAATGGTGGTGAGAAAGAAAAAGAGTAGGATACTGATAGTGAAAGAAGAAAAGATAAACATAACATTAGAAGGAGAAGAGATTGAGCAGGTGAAATGAGTTTAAATCTCTAGAAAGCTACTGAAGTAATGCACTGATCAATGTAAATAAGATCAAAAATAGCAGAGGAAGTTGCTATGTGGGCCACTGAATAAAGAATTGAGAAAAAGATTAGCAAAACGCTTTGTTTGGAGTGTCATGTTATATGATGTACATTGAGGGAAAATGATTAAAGAAGGATATAAATACTGAAAATTTGGTTTTAGAGGATAATGGAAGGAGTAAGCTGGGAGGAAAGAATTATATACAAGTAAATACTGAGAAGAATTGAAAAAAAGAGACAAATGATAGAAAAAAATAAAGGGAACAAAGAGGAATACATTGGATGAGAAAGGAATGTCTGTTAAAGACCGCAAATGAAGGAAAGATAAACGGGAAAAGATAAAGAAGGAGATACAATATGCTGGATACAATCAAGGTTAGATGAAGCAGATACAAAAACACCAAGAGACTGGCTCAGTATCTAGAGACTTGGAGTATCATAAATGGACCTGATAAGAGACTGGCCCAGGATTTAGAGACTTAAGCTTAGTATGCACTTGGAAACATTGTTGCCCAACACGGGAAACATTGTTGGCAAACATTAAAGAAACATTGTTTCACATCCAGACTACAATGATGAAATATTTATTTCCCATACAGAGTTCAGTTGAGGATGCTGCTATGGCTTGTGCTTTGTATGTAGTTATAAGCTGTTCAAGAAGACAGAGAAGAAGAAAATGGTGGTGGGTTCCTGTCCATTTACACTAACTGAAAACTGTCAACTTATTTTATTAAAAATATCCAGTTTTCTATGCGATATTTACAGTCCTGAATTGTCACATTCCACGACAGTGTATTTGTATGAAATATTTCTATCAGTTTCAGAGTTTTTTCGGCTGACCACGACATGATAAAAGGAGATATCGATAAGTGATGTACTCGGGGCAGTATGCAAAAATGTATAGTGAATGCTTAGTGGACTGATAGTGTGGTCCCAAACACACTATTGCTCCACCTTTTAGCCTATGACGACGCAAGCTAACCCATGCTAGTGTCAATAAAACATCCAAATAGCAGAGTCAGACCGGCCCAAGTTGCTTGTTGTTGGAAATAATGGCCAACATAGTTTCTTGTAACCCATTTGAAATGGAACATGGGAAACATGTTTTCCTTTCTGGAAAACAAAGGCAACATGGTAGCAAACAATGTGTCCAGGTAAATGTTTCCTAGTGCGTACTAGGCTTTAGAGGACCTGCCAAGAGACTAGCCCAGATTTGAAAGACTTGGGGCTGGTCTTATAACTCCTGGATAAATGTTAATCTGGCAGATAAATATTTCTATCTGGTCAATAAGTTAAAAGTGCATTTATCTTCCAGATAAAATGTATTTATCCATCACATTTTATCGGGAGGTTTAAGTACCTGATAACTTTTATCTGAAAATTAAAATGGTTGTTGCCATAGTGACACATTGTTTTTAATGAGGTTTCGCCTATCAGAATCTGTTTTTTGGTTAAAATCTTGGTTCACATCTTTAGTAAGCACAGGCCCAGGCTCTAACTATATAAAGTTAGAACATTTAATTCACACTTTTGTATAAACTGACAAGCTATTTGTAGAGTTATATTTATATAAGAACAAATTATCAAGATGTGAGTGCAATAAATGAATTTTGTAAACGTTGTACCCAACTATTGATGATCACATTTTGGCAGACACCGAAATTAGTACTTGCAAGACATCTTAGCTTCTGCGCCCACGTGACGCCATCTGTTTTTTCGAAGTTGTTTAGACACCATTATTTAAAAATGTAGAGCGTTGTAGCCACTTTCCAGGTAGTAGCGGTAGTATTAGGGCTTATATGCATGCACACACCAGTAAATACAGTACCAACCTTGTGTTTTCTGCATACAAATATATTTATCCTTCAAATAGCTATTCGGCAGATAAATTCAGTTCATAATATGCGTAAAATATTAAAGTGGCTAATAATCTTTATCTGGTCGCTAACTTTAACTTCCCAATAGCAATATTTATCAAGTAGTCATAAGATCAACTCTTGGAAGAGTATCATAAATGGATACGTCAAAAGACTGCCCCAGGATTGAGAGACTTGGAGGAGTATCTTAACTGGACCAACCAAGATGCGGATGATTATATAAAGGCAAATTAAAATATGCTTTGTTACGAAAGCATGACATATGTTTTACAGACTAAATTTTAATGCAAACTTGAGAATGATCATATCATAAGAATGGAAATAACTAAGAGAGAAAAGAAGGTGGAAGTGATTGATACAAGTGCATGGACTCCAAGTGGGATGCCCAGTGGAATATAAGCAAGTGCATGTTCTAGGAATATTTGGAAATGATTAAGGGAAAATGGTGGCAGATAGTAAGTAGTAGGTGGGGACTGCAACCTGATAACAAAAGAAGGATAGGGACAGGAGGTTTTGAGTAGATGTTAGGACATAATGGATGGGGGACCAGAGGTTGATGGTGGCAGACATATGTGGATGAGAATGTGGGAGAAAAGAAGGAAAACAAAGTAATGGTGAGATGCAAAGTGTAGAGAGGAATGGGAAAGGATTAGGAAAAGTTTGGTGGGGGCAGTGGAGGGGTGTGTAGGAGGACAAGTTATAAGAAGAAGTTGAAGGAGATACCATAGTTGAACGGCAGGGTGAAGGAAGCAACGGGGAGAAGAGCAATTATTCAGGACTTTTAAGAATAGGAATGAAGAAACAGAGGAAGAGTACAGGAATAAGAAGAGAATAGCAAAGTGTGTGGTACAGGAAGTAAGAAGGTTCTTGATGTTTGACAGTAATTAAAATTAAAAGCACATATTTATAATAAAATTGAGTGGAGTAAATGAATATGTATATATAAACAATATATTAATTTACAGTTAAAATAATGAACATAAAGTTGTTGTCAATAGTAAAAAAGAGAAAATGGTCGAAGCAGCTTAATAAAAAAGTTTATAAAATTTAAAAAGTTATTAAAACATTTAACATTTAAGAAAATAGAAAGTAATTTAACAGGTTTATTACCTGCCTCGGTGGTATAGTTAGATAACGTGCGAGTTTCGTGTTGAGCTAATTTGCCGGGAGATTGTGGTTCGAATATTGCTCAGGTGAACTGAGGGTGGATTTTCATAATTGGTTTTCCACTCTCCATCAACACAAATGTGCGTTCACTTAATCTATATTAAACCTTATAAATTACTAACCCATTAACGTGATTAGTACTTAAGCGTATAATCCAAATGGTTAGTAAGACACAGTGCTAAAAAAAACGGGTTTTTAACATTTGAAAAACAAATAAAATACTATTGTCAATTATTTTATCCACCATTCCTTCATATACATTTTTCTGGTGACGATGTTTTGAAATTTTATGTCAGCAGCCTTTAAAAGTGGAGTGGTTTGATATATAACTTATATAATTTCATTAATATTGTGTGTTTAATTTTAATTATTGCCAAACATCAAACAGTGCCTTAGGACAATAACAAAATGTATTCTAAAAGTAATATGTTATATAGCCAGGTAAGAAACAGAAGTAGAAAATACAAGAAATTAGAACGATGAAGAAAGAAAAAGATATGTGCTGGTACCGAAGTGCTCAGGGTTCAAATCCCAGCCAAGTGTACTGAGAATGGGTTTTCCTAAATGGTTTTCCAATCTCCTTCCACGCCAATGTGGATACACTTCCTCTAAAGTCAACCTTCCTCATCAATAACTCACTAGCGTAATTAGTATATATGAGTATAACCCAACCGAGTAGTGAGACACAGAAAAAAACAAATATATGGAGGGGGTATAAGATGTTTAACCATGAAGAGGAGTATGAAACAAAGAAAAGCACTTGGTATGGACGAACTAACTGTGGAAATTATAAGAAGTGCTGCAGTAGAAGCAGGAATACAGTCTAGTAAGAGTGATATGGTGGGAGAACAAGGTCTTGGGAGACTCGAGGCAGGGAATTATAGTTGCAATTTTCAATATGAGATAGGAAGAGGTGTACACATTATAGGGGAATAATACTGATGTGCCAATGTACAACAGTATATGAGAAGATACTAGAAGATAAATAAAGAAAGAACATGGAAGGAAGGTGGGCATGAAAGCATCAAAAGGGTATATTAGTATGGAAAAGGCATATAATATGTGGATAGAAATAAAGTTTGGAAGGTAATAGAGGAGACTAAAGTGAAAAGAGGAGAATGAAGAGCATGAATTAGAATAATATGAGTTGAGTAAAAACGGAAAAGGGGCGGGCCGAGTGGTTCCATATAAAAATGGGAGTTGAGCATGAGAGTACTCTCACACCACTGCTATTTGTAAGGGTAATGGAAATATTCATGAATTGAGTGGCAAAGAAAACTCAGGGAGGAAAGAATGAAGAATATGATGTTGATTATTTGATGGTATGGAGGGAGAAGGAATAGGAAGTACAGGAACAATTAGAAAGATGAAATGAGGTAGTGAAAGAGTGTGGAACGACATCTAGCATAGTGAGATATGAAATGATGGTAATGACATGGAAGAGAATAAGGACCAGTCAAGCTATAAATTTGGATGGAGTAGAGGTGAGAAAAGTACACAGTGTAAAATATTTTGGAAGTGTGACTAAGGCAAAGGGTGGAAGTAGAGAGGATTTAATGAGAAGAAGACACCAGGCAGAGTTGTTCTATAGATTTAATATATCTGTTATGGAGAAGATAAGTGTTGAAGTGTAAGGAAGTGTTGTACAGGGTGTACTTTGTACCTATTGTCACATAGGTAGCAGAAACATGGAGATTGAATCTAAAAGAGACTAGGAAAGTGGAGGCCATGGGAATGAAGTGTGTGAGGAGCATGTTAAATAGTCAGGAGGATAAACAAGATTAGGAAGAAAGTTATTCAGAAAAGAGTGGGAGTACATGTGATACCAAGCCGAAAGATCTATATGTATCACAAGGTTCTGGACAGCACAGCCAGGATTCAACTTTAAGGGTAGTCCCACTTACAAGTATTAATTTTCATAAATATTTATTCATAGGCAGTGAAACAAGGTGGTAAATTTGAAAACACATTTTTTAAACATAAAGAAAGTCCCAGTATTTCTTTTTAAATGAGTGCTATTTTGAGATTACCTTAATAATAATAAGAGGTACTATATACATCACTCTCCAACTCAACCAATTAATCTTTTCCAAAATGTATACTGTTAGGACATGTTTGCACAAGATTCATGATGGTCACATGTCTATAGTATTCAGTGTTGGCAGCTAAGAGGATGGTTTAAACATTGCCTTCCGCGTTCTCCTGAGCAAGGTTAGTTGCACAAATCATTAAATAATGCAAAGTATTCTACTGCCCCTGCCCAGCATTCCAGGGAGAACAATGGCCTCATTTTCAAAGTATACATGGTATAGGTCTTGATTATCAAAGCTAGATCAGTTCTGTAAAAGGGAGGATGGTTGAGATTAAGATACATATCCATCAAATAAAAAAAATAAAAAAAACTTCCCTTTTCTTGACTGTACTATTGAGGAACAATTTGTGGTGTAATAAATGTGAAGACCTTTTCTAGACATGGGTACAACTAGGCGCGCACTGGCAACTTTTTTTTTTTGAAACTATTTTGTTGCTAGGATGAAACACATGGATTTGTATCGGAGAGCACACACAGGGCAATTTTGTGCTGAGCCGACTTAAAAATTACTGCATACACTATTCTTGAGAAAATCAAATTGTTGGCAGCTGAAAATAGAGCACACATATCTAGTTCTGTCCGCACACACTGGCGATTCATCAGTTGTTGACTTTACACATTCCTGGCTGGTTTGTCATCACTCGCAGCCACCAACATGAATGTTGATAGTATAGAGTTGTTAATATGTGAGGTAGAAAAAAGACTAGCATTGTTTGGAAAAAGTCAGAAAGAATATAGTGACAAAGATTTAAAGGAAAAATTATGAAGTTAAGTTTATGAATCAATTATATCAAACTTCACGCTAAAGAGAAAGCAGACAAAGGTATCTAATTAATATTTTCATAATTTTTATAATATATATATATCAATGAGTTGAAACTAGAGTTCATTCTTTTTTGTGTGTGTGTGTACGTACAATACACAATACATTTTTATATATTAGCTTAATCGTGTCAATGGGGGGAGGTAAGGGGATACACGTCGTTAGTAAATACTTTTAAAACCAACATTAAAATAATTATTTTAGATATCTTATTGATGATATGTTTAAATTAACTCCAAACAAATAGATGCATTAGACCAATGGTTCTCAACCTGGGCAGTACCGCCCCCATGGGGCGATTTTGTTTTCAAGGGGGCGTTAAATTGTTAGAGGGCATTGGGGCGGAGGGGGTAGCATTTTAAAGGATATTACAGCAATACCTTTCTGTTGATAAAAACTGTCAAAAAAAAATAAAAAAATTGTTTTAATATTTATGTTTTATAATTTTGACAGTACATTTAATTACTTGTGTTTATAAACATTTAACATAACATAGCAAGTGTTTTATTTATAAGGATTATTAGTTTTACCGCCAAAAAAAAGTAATTATTTAGTTTGAAATAATTAAGTATGAATGTAAGCCAACTGGGCAGGTTATGAGGTTAAGAAATATTTTCTTTAACTTGAACACATATTTTAGAGCTCAAGATGTAATACTAAAAGAGATATTTGTCGAGCATAAATAGAGTATATTTGACATTCCTTTTTGTCTGCCCTGAGAATTATTATTTTTTATTTCAATAGCAAAAATAGGCCTAACTCATCTTAGAAAATTATTGAAGTTTCCCTTTTGCCTACTTATTACATTTGACTTTGGGGCGAGGGACGGTAGCCTGCACCCTGTTCTCAAAAGGGGGCGCTGGGCTAAAAAAAAAGGTTAAGAACACCTGCAGTAGAACATTTAGAGATACAAATTTTTCATTAAAAACTCAAATTATTGAATCCCAGGGGATGTACTCATATTCGTGAACGGCTTCGTTATAATATTCAATCACATTATGCATAGAAAATAATTTAATAATGCAATTCGGTGTAGTGAGATAATCCAAATGATATTAATAAAGAATAAGAATCTTAAATTTACAATTTAATTTAATTTAATAAAACATTGCAGATTTAATATTTTTTTTTATAAAATGTATACTATAAACTCATGGTTTTCAATAAGTTAGAGAAAGTAAAATAAACAAAATATAAATTAAATGCTTCTGTGAAGTCCATTGCATACTAAGGAAAAAATCACGAATACCGCCAAATATTTGGTTTGCAATGCGCACAACGTAGCCTAACACAAACACAACAAGAGAGTTAGGCTGAAGCTATATTATGTATTGACTTGATGGTTGAATCACCGAGGGAGATACCTGCTTTCGTAGTGGCTGTCACTCTTGCAATAGAACAGACTGTTAATGGCAGAGAGATTGGGGTTTGAATCTCGGGCTGGTGCACTGACGGTGGTTTATCTTAAAACAGTTTTCCTCTCTCCCTTCATGTAAATGCAGGAACAACGCCTTATAAATACATTCTTCCTAATCTTTAACTCATAAGCATAATTAGTACATATGAATATAGCCTGAACAAGTAGCAAAACGAGGTGCTAAAAAAAAAAAAAAAGCCGAGATAATAATAAACAATGTCAAACTTTTTCTATTAATTAGTTAAAGGTATTTACAAATTATAGGTGTGGTTGGAGATAAAGCCAAGTGAATCAATTATTCCTACATCACTTTATTTATGAAATACGATTAAAAAGTTGTATTGGATATTAAACTTACTATCAAATATTTAGTCATTTCGTAAAAACATATGCAAAAATTCAAACTAAAAAAACTTACCTATTAATACATATTAATTGTACATCCTCACACTAGATGAAATTTTTCTAATCTTCATTTTAGGTATAATAATCCTGAATTTGAATGCTAGAAACTAAAACTCAATTTATCAGGCATAAATATATATTTTTTTGTTAGCACTATCTCTTAATGCCCATTCAAGTTATACATATATACATATCCACTAATTACATTAAGAAATTAAATCAAGAATAAAAAGGTTACATTTTGAGAAAATGTACCCACATTTGTGAAGGAAGTGAGGAAAACCATTTAGGAAAAACAATCATCAGTACACCAGATGTAGCTCAGCCAAGGTGATGAATGACCGGATGAGTATGAGTGTCACAATGTAGCTCAGTCAAGGTGATGAATGACCGGATGAGTATGAGTGTCACAATGTAGCTCAGTCAAGGTGATGAATGACCGGATGAGTATGAGTGTCACAATGTAGCTCAGCCAAGGTGATGAATGACCGGAAGAGTATGAGTGTCACAACGTAGCTCAGCCAAGGTGATGAATGACCGGATGAGTATGAGTGTCACAACGTAGCCCAGCCAAGATGATGAATGACCGGAAGAGTACGAGTGTCACAACGTAGCTCAGCCAAGGTTATGAATGATCGGATGAGTATGAGTGTCACAACATAGCTCAGCCGAGGTATGAATGACCGAATGAGTATGCGTGTCACAATGTAGCTCAGCCAAGGTGATGAATGACCGGATGAGTATGAGTGTCACAATGTAGCTCAGCCAAGGTGATGAATGACCGGATGAGTATGAGTGTCACAATGTAGCTCAGTCAAGGTGATGAATGACCGGATGAGTATGTGTGTCACAATGTAGCTCAGTCAAGGTGATGAATGACCGGATGAGTATGAGTGTCACAATGTAGCTCAGTCAAGGTGATGAATGACCGGATGAGTATGAGTGTCACAATGTAGCTCAGCCAAGGTGATGAATGACCGGAAGAGTACGAGTGTCACAACGTAGCTCAGCCAAGGTGATGAATGACCGGATGAGTATGAGTGTCACAACGTAGCCCAGCCAAGGTGATGAATGACCGAAGAGTAGAGTGTCACAACGTAGCTCAGCCAAGGTTATGAATGATCGGATGAGTATGGTGTCACAATGTAGCTCAGCAAGGTGATGAATGACCGGAAGAGTACGAGTGTCACAACATAGCTCACCAAGGTGATGAATGACCGGAGAGTACGAGTGTCACAACGTAGCCCAGCCAAGGGATGAATGACCGGAAGAGTAGAGTGTCACAACGTAGCTCAGCCAAGGTTATGAATGACCGGATGAGTATGAGTGTACAACTAGCTCAGCCAAGGTGATGAATGACCGGATGAGTATGAGTGTCACAATGAGCTCATCAAGGAGAATGACCGATGTAGATGCACAATTACTCAGCAAGGTGATGAATACCGGAAGAGTATGAGTGTCACAACATAGCTCAGCCAAGGCGATGAATGACCGGAAGAGTATGAGTGTCACAACATAGCTCAGTCAAGGTTATGAATGACCGGATGAGTATGAATGTCACAACATAGCTCAGTCAAGGTTATGAATGACCGGAAAGAATGAGGATTAAGATGTAGCTATATCAAAGTCCATAAAAAGGTATGGACCAGGTTTAGAAGGATACTTACTCTGTATCAATTTAATATCACTCCAGTACATATTATTGTCAACTGCAGTTCAATTGTCATATCAATCTGTCAACTCTGTTACTGTGTATATCTGTATTTTGTTTAGTTAATTATTAACAACACAATCTTTTACTATATTATGTTATGATAAAAATTAAATCAACACAATGGAGATTTTTTATAATATATATCCTATATTAGAGATGGGTTGAATCCACTATTTATCAAATTCGAATATATACATTTTATATTTGAATCTCGAATCCTAGCAAATTGTTAGAAATTGTAATGATTTAAATTACACAGTATAGGCCTAAACTGTATATTAAGATTTATTTCAATCATGCTTTCAATTTTATCAACCCCAACCACCCCTCACAAAATACTGGTTAAAATTCAGACAAATTAAACAATCTATACTCATATTATTGTTTGAAAATCAAAACAATCAAAATTTGGGTGGCTTTTAGTTATTTTTAAAAGTGTTGATAGAATGAGTTAAGTTTCTAAAAAAAAAATGTGTGAAATAAACAGATTAGACCTAGTTATTGTTTGATCAACTTTAATCATCATTGAAGGATTATAATTTATTTTAAAAGCAAAAATATAAACAGATATGTTTAATGAAGACTAAAACAGCATGCTTAACAATTAAACATACATTGGAAATAGTGGGAATTAAATAATGCTTGAGTATGTTTTATTATTATTTTCTCAGTATTTATTTTCATGAAACCCAACAAAATATCTAATATAAGGATTGTATGCAATAAATTGGGGTTCTTTGCATAGTCATAGGTAATTACAACCAGTTGGAGTATCTTTTTTTTTAATCATCACTCTGGTGAGTAAACATAGCTGTCGACTTTGTATCGTGTGTAATGGCGGCTGATTATTATCGTGTGTAATGTGTTCTAATTTCTGTAAAAAAAAAAGCAGTAATTACTTTTATTTATTTCGAGTTTATTTATAAATCTAGTTTTGATTTTTAGTTTTTGAAGAGTTTTAATGTGTTCTTTAAAATATTTATAAGATTGTTTGTGAGGTGATTTTTAGTAGTGAGCATGTGCCGAAACGGTCGAGTCCAAGTTTCCCATAGAGGTGGGAGGGTAGGATATTAGGGACGCAAGATTTTCCACAACTAACATTTTTTTAATTCTTTTAAATATAAAGATTTTATTCATGCTAATCTCGTTTGTCCAACAAAATAAAGATTACAGATTAAGTTGTGGTTTTCAAGTAGGCCTAAATAAGTAATTTTTGAATCCAAAATATTATGCTTGGTTTATGAGGTGAAAGATTCGACCATCGAATCCAGTAAAACACCAAATCCTTGAATTTCGAATACTTGTCAGGATTTGGTGGATTCGAAGATCCGAGTGGCCCATCTCAATATATATATATCATATATATGTATCCTACATAATTCATCTTCAACGGCTGGTTATAGTAGAAAATGAGTTGAAAACACGAGATCCACTTGTTTCTTATGGGCAGTGTTCGTAAAGTTGTCCATGTTCTACCAGGAGACATCTTACATTACATACTTACAACAACAAACCATATTGAGGCTAAACCTTCAACAGTGTTAACCTCAATCCGTCCAGTTAAATGGGACCAAGTAGGGGAAGTTAGAAGAGAGAGCAAGATAGTTGAGCTAAATACTACTTTCATGATTATTTTTTGTAGTTTTAAGTGACCACAACTAGTTTTACTTGAAAGAAAGTGGGGTATATTTACCAAGTTACAAGGTAGATCATTTGTTATATTAATATAGAATATAGAAAAAGTATTGACAGTGATGTTTTATCAATGTGCTATTTAAGTATATGAATTAATCAAAATATTTCAACCACACTTGGTACCTTGAAATTTACGAGTGCAAATTAACATTATTATAATTTTGTATCTTCATTTAAAAAATATTTTAAAATATTTATCGATAATAGAGAGGCTTAACATTTAAAAAATAAACTGTTGATATTTAATATAGTGCAAATATATAAAAGCTAATAAAACCATATAAATAGATGCTAAGCAAACATCACAAAAACGTCTCAATGAATAAAAAAAAGGCTGCACTGGGGTTTGCCAACTTAATGTATCGGTGATGAGGTCAGGTATATTCTCCAACTAGCGTTTATGTGTATGGTAAGACGCATAGCAAAAGACACATAATTTTGATATGGAATATATAGAGCTGTATTTTTAATCTGAATTTCACAAATCATGGTAAGCAAAAGAGGTTAACTTTCCCAAAGTGCTATAATTTTTCTTCATCTTTATTTCTGATTCTATTAATATTATTGTATTCATTGACTTAGAAAATATGAATCATAAATAAATGCTAATATTTGTTGTTATAATGTGAATTCATATTCAGGGACAAAAATAAATGAATGGTTCTGGGCCTTGTGTTAATTATGTCAAACTACACAGGCCTGAGTCACTGAAAATAAGTCTAAGTTTTTCAGGAAAATAGTCTGATAACAAAGCTTCAAACTCAGTTTTCTACAATTAGCTTGTATTTGGGATCTTTGTAAGTCCACAAACATATTTACAACTTCCTTAAAAGCATTCCAAGTCTCTCTTTCAACAGTTTCAATTTTTATTTCAAACTCACTGTCTTTATTAACAAGTTTTGGGTGTCTGGTCCGAAAAAAAAGAGTTCATTCAATTTGTTATCTGACAATCCCCGAGATTTCTCACAGATACAGAACACTCCTTTTGACAGAGATATTACAAACTGTTTCTCAAGTTCAATTTTGATTTGAATAGGTGCAAGGAGTAATATTTTGTGGAGCAACAAAACTTTCCCGAATAACATTTTTGTTTCCTAGTTTTGCCATTATCTTTTGATCAAGCTTTGGCACTTCACTCGTCTGTCTCATTCATACAAAAACCATAGGTACTTTGCATATCCTCCTTTCTGTCCAAACAGTATTTTAAAATCACCAAATATCATCCATCCATGTTCCTTGTAGTTGGGCTTAGTGAAACTAAGCCTACATTTTTATAACGTTCTTTAAGGTTGGAATGTAGAAAACATGAGTAAAGGTCATGTCTTTGCAGTTTTTATATCAAAACTTTTTTTTAACAAACTAAGTCAAATATTGCTTTAGTAGAAATAGACTAGAGGCAATGTCTGAAAAAAAAAAAAGGGCCTAGAAATTAAATCTGGGGTGCAACATGTTAGAGAGTGCAAATCAATTTATTTTGTTTTATGGGTCCTTAAGGATGATGAAAGAGCTTGTTGGCATTCCTGAATATCTAAATTTATGCCAAGAGTTGCCATTTTGCAAAATGGCGCACGCTTGCAAAAGTGGATCATATGTACCTGAATATATATTCTAAAGTTGTGCAGCATATGCATGATGGGTATCTATTTGTATGTTTTAAGGGTAGCGAGTCTCAAAAGTAACTTTAAAATGTTGTGAGAGGGCTGTATAAAACATAAATATACAAAATGGAGGCCAAATATTAACACATTTTTTTACTATATTTTTTATACTAAAAACATGTTGTACCACCCGATTTATTTTCTAGGCATATTTTCAGGTTTTGTCAGGTAAACCATGTATAAATCTTCTCCTTTTACAATTGTATATATAACCCGCCCCGGTGGCGTAGTTGGCTAACACGCTAGTCGTGTTGAGCTCGACCGCCGAGGACGGGGATATCGAGGTTCGAATCTCGGTCGGGTGAACTGGGGGTGGTTTTTCCTAAATGGTTTTCCACTCTTCTTCCACGCAAATGCGGGTTCACTTCCTCTAATTCAACCTTCCCAATTCTTAATCCATTAGCGTAATTAGTACTTAGAACGTATAAACCGAACGAGTATTAAGACGCGGTGCTAAATATTATTATTATTATTATTATTATTATTATAATTATTAATATTATTATTATTATTACAATTGTATACCTTTTATAAATTCAATAAATGTTACAAATAATTTTACTTTTTTACTTTTTAAAGTTTGTAATTTTTTTATATTGAATATATCTGCTTAAATACACCACAAAAAAACGACATACAGTTGTGAGTAGGTTATGACAAGCTCCTTGGTTCAAGAACTTGAGAAAATTGGACAATAAATGGATATACAGCTAGTTTTTGGGCAATTTGATGCTCACCTCCCTTCAACCTCAACAGGTGACAGTACATGTGTATGGTGGAGATCAGTGAAGAAAGAGAAGGGAATTGGGAATTTCAGATTTCATCATTTACAAATATGCTTCCTTGGATTGTGGTCTACAACTATTACAACTATGTACGCTGGGGCATTAGCTAAATAGCTGACATAAAACTGTTACCTGAGACTCATTCATATGTGTTTGAACAGTTTTGTGCTGGTCATTTTACAGTTAGGAAAAAAAAAATATTTTCAACAGAATATCGAGTGACCAGGCATTATAACACATCAACCATGTAAGTAAAGTTGCAGGTGGATTGATTGGAAAATTGTGGAATGATTCTGCAAGAGAGAGGTGGTGTATAACAGTTAACGAAGGCAGTTGAATCGTGCAGGAAACATGTGAAATGTTTGATATTGGAATGAAGGCTCTGAAACCAAGGGTCTCCCAAAATCTAGATGTAGAAAGAGATTAAAGTGACACGAAAAAATTTGTACCTCAGTTTGAGGACTTGGGTATATTCACAGTGAACAAATTGAATAGAATTTCTATCTCCGCACGTGATCTGGTCCCACCTCTTGTTACAGAGTCTTTATTGTCAGCAAATAATTCTATCCAGGACCGATTTATGGATATACCACAAACATTTTATGATTCTTTAAAACATAATGAGGTGTTTACATTGGAAAACAAAGGTGACAAAATATGATTGGCTAAAAAAATACAAAATGGTAAAAAGAGATGTAAATCTCTTTCATAGGTTGTTGGTTGCTAAGGAAGTGGGTCAAGAAATAAATCTGCAATCCATTCTCGAACACAAATTTACTACCATTCCACTGTTTATTGATTGCTGATTTCAATGGATATATTTGTACAAAATGCAGAAAATCCACCTAACTCACATCGTGGCAGCTGGGCCTATGACGTCAGCAACTCTAGCTAATGAGTTAACATGCACCATAATAGATGGACATCAACTTGAGCAAGCCTTAGGAAGAATTCCAGGATGCTCTTCACTCAGGGAGTATGCGATATATATGCAGAGTGTTTTCAAGAACTTGAATAGTAATTCCCCTAAAGTAGACGTCGTATATGTTCAATATCATGTCCACTCCATCAAGGCAAACATTTAAAAGAATAGGTCAGGAACAGAAAGCTGTCCAGTTAGGTGTATTGTAACCCTTGATGATGTGCCAATGGTAAAGAACCGGAGCCAGTTCATAAGCGTGCCTGAGAATAAACCTAATTTGGCATAAGGTCTTATCCAAACACTTGCTCTCAAGAAGCAGATTGAAGAATATGAAATGATAGTATCAAGTGGAAGAGGTTCAATGTTCAACTCAAAGGGATGTTTCCATGCTCCAGTCTAACCATGAAGAGTAATGTTCACCAAAGGGATGTTTCATGCTCCAGTCTAACCATGAAGAGTTCAATGTTCACTCAAAGGATGTTTCCATGCTCCATTTAACATGAAGAGTTCAATGTTCACTCAAAGGATTTCCATGCTCCAGTCAACCATGAAGGTTCAATGTTCAACTCAAAGGGATGTTTCCATGCTCCAGTCTAACCATGAAGAGGTTCAATGTTCAACTCAAAGGGATGTTTCATCTCATCTAACTAAGGTTCAGTCACTCAAGGAGTTTCCATGCTCAGTAACCATGAAGAGGGTGACATGAATAATTCTTCATAGGATTAATATGCACCATAGAGGCTACAATCGTCTATAGTCGTTATTGCCAAAGACACAAATGTGTTTCTGCTCTTTCTGCAGTTTACTGATTAACTCCCCAAAAAAATATAGTTTAAAGTAGGACCATCAAATAAATTTCACTTTATTTCTGTCCATGACATTGATCTGCTTGATGAGGCGAGACACAATATGTAGCATTCCATAGAATTACAGGTTGTGACAATGTAAGTCATTTTCATATTGGAAAAAATACTGCATGGAAAGTTCAGGCAGGTTCTCCTTGAAGCTTTAGGGAAAGGTGAACTGACAGAAGATACAGTGTAAAAAGCTGAAGAGTTAATCAGATGCTCTTTACCCCCACATCTTGCAAGCTCACTATCAAACACTTGTGATCACCAACATAAGATGCTGCCTAACAACAACTGCTGTTGGTGATCACAAGTGGATGGAAACGGTCAGGACAGTGAATTGAAACCAGTCCCCTTAACAAAAGGTATTGTGTCATCGGTGTGGGCTGAACTCATGCAAGTGTAAGAAATGTGTTACAAGTGCAACTCAAGTGTTTTGCTAATGGATTATCTTGTACTACTAGAGCTTGTAGCTGTAGCACTGACTGTGAAAATATGTACTCACATAGCATAATAATTGATGATGATTGTAATTTGTAGTTCTGTTTTAAATGGTTACTAAGTTACTGAACTCATTCTTGTTTTATGTTTTTGCAATATAATATTAATGTCTTATTAAAAACATATATTCTTTCTTAAGTAAATAAGTTTTTAGTTTTGTTCAGTACCTAGTCCTAAAAAGTGATTTTGATGGCAACCATTTTAGCTGCCATCTAGTATATCTTGATTCAGATACTTCTGGCATAATGTAAAAACTTATATGTTACTTTAGCATAAATTTAAACATATTGTTTGACACCCAGCTTGGCTTGGCTTGGCTTGGTTTAAAAACTTTCTAAAAACTTAGAAAATGATTTGTCGCTATATTGTATATCTTTTCATACATCCCTCCAAAAACATTTTAAAGTATTTTTTGGAGCTAACCACCCTTAAAGCATACAGTATATTTCCAGGTCCGTATAATATAATGTTGAAAGTGTGCGACATTTTAAAAAATGGTGGCTCCTGGCATAAATTTAGGTATTCAGTAATGCCAACAAGTCGTTTCAACATCTCTAAGGATAAATAAAATAAAATATTTTGGTTGGCTCTCTTTAACATGTTGTACCCCTTTACCTACTGCTTGATATCGTCGCTAGTCTAAAACCTAGAGTTTGAATTTTTCACACAGTGACATCAACAGTTGTTTAATATCGGTCAATGAGCTCACTAGCATTTGATGAGAAACTTTGAAATAATATATTATTATTTAATAAATATTTGATTCTTTTTGGCAAAACAAATGTTTTGATTTAAAATTTGCAAAAACACTGCCCTTTTCCCATGTTCCTTGCACCCCTATCTTAAGATAACAAATTGCATTATATGCTACCATTGTGTAAGAACACCACTTTAAAACTATGTTCAATGAGTTAGCAAGGAGTCTCTCCAAGCTATCTTCAACGTTGAACTATTACATCAGTCCAATAACATTATTACAGTCAAAAACCTGAGAAAAGTATGGGTGAGATATATATATATATATTCCTAAACAACAAGAAAGAGTTGCTAAGAGCTAATAAATACTTTCATTATCCTAGAGTCAAACAAATACTTCTGCATAATCCATGAAAAAAAACTGGGGCTCTGTGCTACATTAATCACCATGAAAGTCTTGCTTATCATTTTAAGAGTGGATAGGTGTATGTTTAAATTTATCTGGGGGCAAAGCCACTGATATTCCTGGTCTATGAGGTACAAGGCAGATAGGAGGGAGGTTCGGGTAAAAATTTCCATCCCAGTCTTTAGATTGTACTTTAAGTAAAAGTAGCTGTCATCATTCCCTCCAGACCACACAAACCCAAAAACAGAAATAGATTATTTTCACCTTTTAACAACTGACAAGAGTTCTACACATAGATAACTTGCAGGGTGGATAGTAACATTAAATTTTTATTTTGTGAATTTCCCATTGCAGGTCAGTGTTATTATGTTGGGCTAATCAACTTGCAAACAGCACAATAACTATTAAAAAACAGATTTCGGGTTTAAAAAAAATTGTTTTTTAGAAATCTATATTCAGATTTTTTTTTTTTTTCAAATACTAAATAGACTTGGATATACTATAAGATTTGAAAGACCCATCTATAGGACTATGTCCACATTTAAAAGAAATATATATACAGAGTTAATAATTGTCACTAAATATGCACACATTTATTTCACATTAGAAATATAAAAGGCAGATTGATTTTGATGAGTTTGGCCATCTTTTGTGTCAAATATACCACGAGAGTAACAATAATATAACTGCGTGTCAAGACAGGACTGTGTGTGTGTTCCAAGTTTAATTGAAATGCTTCAAAATCCATGGCTTTAATTTATGACCAAACAAAATATTGCATTAGTACTAAATAGTAAAGTGCTTGAAGAAAACGTAAGATGATAGGTACTAACAAGTGTAGTACAGCATTATTAAATGAAAGTTCATCACATAAAACAATGAAAATATATTTTAAAGAGAAAACACATGCAACAAATCAGAAATGTAGCCATATTTGCATGGTGGAAGAGTGTAAAAACCATCCTCATTATACCCAAACAAGATTTGAACATCGATCTCCCCATCATTGGCACTCGAATCTACTGTGAGAGTAGCACGTTAGACAATGCGGCCACTGGAGTGAAATAATAATTAAAAGGCATGCAGTTCTCAAGTGATGGATCCTTTGTTGTTTTAACTGACACAAAAATATTGTCACATATACACAGCAGAGTCTTCATTTGTCACACTTGAGTAATTTCAACAGTTATACTCCAGGGTGTCCAGCTAAACAATATTTTAAAATTCCCCGACTTTTCCAGGTTTTCCAGAGCTATTTTCCAACTTTTACAGTTAATATGATATTAAAACCATTATTAAAATAACTTTGTGTTATATTATTTTTAGATACATACACATTCTGAAATTGTGTCACTCTATGAGGGGGTTAAAGGATTTCAGTGAGATCATATTGAAAGTTCACCTTACACCAGTACAGTTTAAAATTGTTGTGTGACACATTCTTTTCTAGTTTCTTCTTCCTATAATGTAAGTGAATTTCCATGCATGCACATAGACATGTCTCAACTTTGGCCAACAACGTACAATAGAGGGGTGGAAAGACGACATAAACATAACATGTTGACTTAGAGAATTGAGATTGATCAACATGGACAAATGGGCTAAAAAAAAGATTGGCAGTAGGTATTAGCTAGAAGAAGAATGTTATTTTGACTATTTTAAATGAAATTTCCGTATTATTTTATAACATAAGTGAAAATTCCAAAAATACGCTCAAATTCGCCGACTTTTCCCTGTTTTACAGGTTGCTTGGCACCCCAAATGTTACATATATACAACAAACCAATCAATTGTCACACTCTAGTAACTTCAACAGTTAAATTGTGCTAGTTTCATGGTGTTGAGTGTAGAAATCAGAAGTGTTTATTACCTATTTATGTTCCATATTTGAAATGCTTTTAAAAAACTACGACATTTAGGCCATGTAGGATAGTGAGCATATGTTTATAGAATTTTTTTAGGACATGGCATATAAAATATAATACACAGAGACATCTTCCTTAAAATTACAATGGTAAATACTAGATATAGAGCTTACAGCAATGAAATAAAAATTGGTGTCAGGTGTAATTTGTCTAAAAGTATACACTCAACACCATATGTTTACACCCAAAACTTTGTATTTAGACTAAACCTTTTTAACACTTTGCATCAAATAAATATTTACTATGGCTTGGATGGCCCTATGATGATTTTATGTATCTTAACTGCAACTTTTAGACCTATGTAACAAATATTTTTTTTCAGAAAATAAAAATTGGGAATGTTTCCTCTTCATATTTAATGGCAAACCTACTTGTCTACTTGAATGAATTATTATCTTTGGGGCTCGTCGTCATGAGTTTTGATTTCATTTTCACTTTCAGAGTTATCTAATTCAATTAAATCTTTTGTAAGTTTAAGTTTTACTGTAGTAAAATGACTTGGAGCATTAAGTTTGACTTGTCTCGATATAATGACCTTGTGGCTTTACGTAGTTTATAGATGGCAGTGCCCTGACTACTCATCTCTATTGATCTATGTAAAGCTAGTGAATACACTAGGTTGATTGTGGCACCAATGAGACGACTGAAATTAATTTTATTGCAAGAAACTTGCTTTTTCTGAAAACTCCACTTGTAGTAGAATTCTGTGGTCATTGATTTCCCTCTTTAGCTTGTCAAAGTATGTTGCTTGACATTACTTGATGTATGTATGTATGTATGTATTTATAAGAAATGCTTTCAGCTGAGACTGCAACTCACTTGAATATTAAAATACTGTACTAATAATCTCTACATCAATTTTAACCATCCTTTTTTTTAAGCGATGCCAACATAATTGTTATGAGAAAGTTCTTACCGTAATTTAATATTTCCTTTCTTTTTTTCTAGTGATGCCAAAATATAATATTATGTCTTACTAGTATGATGTTTATCTCAGTGTTTTAAAGTGATGACAACTTAAACTATAAAACTGTGATTATTACAAATAAACACTTAGTGTAGTGTGTAAGTATATTTTTAAAACCGACAATATTTTTCTGGAGTAATCGTTCATTTCACAAATAAAATTTCTGATATTCAAATGTAACTTATTATTAGAGACATGCAAAGGGCGAGGTTATTTTTGTGGGGAAAGTGGTGTTATTTTTTTAACAAAAAAGTAATGATATTTTATCCTGAAAGCAATGTTATTATTTACGTATATACAAGTCGAATTAATATTCATTAAAAAAATTAGGGCTTAAGTCCAGATAACGGTATTATGCTTATGGATACACAACAATTTATAAACCAACATTAGGTCACTAGTAGATGGCGAGCACTCAGTGCGGTATTATTGTATTCTGGACTTGTTGCAAGATGAGTACTGTATTTAGTATTTATTTTTCCATCCTCAGTTAATTGTAAATTAAACTTTTCTTACATTGTATACTAACTCTCAAATGAAAACATTTCTGTTATGTCCAGATTATTTTCCTTAAGGTTCGTTCGTTTGTCGATCAGAATATTGTTGTACATTGCAAGAAATATTTGAGTCAATTTTGGCAAATGATAACTAAATTGCCTCCTCACATGATTTTAGCCAATTCATATGACAAATACTCCTCCTTCTTGGTTGTATTCAACAGAGATATTACCGTGCCCGGATGTTGATACTTCCTGAAATTTCAAACCCTCTCCTTTTTATGTTTTTCTGAGTTGGTGTGGTACCAGAACTCGCATAAAACTGTCTAATTTTTTGTTCATATTGTGTATTTAACTATTTATTAACATGTTTGGAGGAAAATCTAATATAAATATGCACAAAATATTTCACGCTTAGTAATGTCAAACTTTACATATCAATCTCATTACTTTTGATTTTAACAAATAGTAGGGGTGTGCGAAGCTTCGAAAAATTCGAAGCCGAATCGAATCTCAGGGTACTTCGTATTCGATTCGAACCTATGTTTGGCTTCGGCTGCCGTTCGAAGCTTCGGTCCATTCGAAGCCTTGATAATGATTTACTTACAGTCTGGTTTCAACAAGAGTTAAACCAAAGTACGGTACCTTAAGAATTAAAAAATATTTTTATTATTATGGGCAACTGATAAAATTCCTTAACGTTGTGATTTTCAAGACGGCCATTACATTATGATCATACCGTATTGATAAACATTCATTAGTACCAACTGAAAGTGTAGATAAAATAAATAATAAAAGTAATATTTTTAAAATTTTCGGCCAGTTTAAACTTTTAAAGTATTTCTTAGTTATTAAAAATATTTTGTAATAATTTTGAATTCATATGCGCAAGCAGACATTTTAGTTGTTTAATTACTACATGACCAAAACTCCTGTCTGTGCGAGTATATGGATATCGGCAGAGTTGAGCGCGTGCGCGGCTCGAGTATATGGATATAGCCAGAGATGAGCGATAGCCGAGCGCATGCGTGAGTAAGGAACACTACGTGCCTAATATTTATACTAAAAAAACTTAACGTCATCACTTTAGATGATAATTGCTGTTAATAACTTAAAATATTATATATTTTCTTTAAAAAATAAAAGGATATATTATTTTCTAAAACGTAGATCACGTGTTTTTTGAGCGCCTATTTGATTGAGTCGTACCTCGTGTGTGAACAATTAATTTAACAGTATGCAGGGTGAAACCAGTGGTGATTGTGCAAATACTAATCGGCAAAGAAGTACTGTGTGGAATTTTTTTAGTAAAAATATTGATAAAAAGTCGGCTGAATGTCGAACATGCCGAAAGAACTTCAAGACTCCATCAGGTTAGTTGGCCGTTTTCTGTATTACTGTATTTGATTGAAAATTTGTAGACCAGCCTAAGTTTTGTATTAGGCCTATAAATTATGTGCAACAATTTTTGTAAGTGGCTTATTTTCCTAATATATTTTACTTTTAAATAATGTTTCCTGTAATTATCATATGGGCGCCCTTGAGGCCTAGTGTATGTTATTGTCCATTGTGGAGGGCATGTGCTTCCCTTAAATCCGCTTATGCTCATGGGCAAATTTTCGTGAGGGGGGGCACGAAATTTTGAGAAGAAAGGTGTGGATCCTCTCGAATTTCATGAGGGGGTTACGGGAACTCTCACAGAACAACAATAAAAATTAATAAGATATCTGGTTCGTGAGATAGTAGATGGATCCGCCACTGGGTCTAGGCCTATTATAAGCCAAGTCGATTGGGGTATGATAGAGGTTTTAGACTTTTTATTTAAGTTATCACACTTACCTTAGACTAAAATGGTGACTCTAAAATAGGGGATTGAATCCTGGTTTGGTGTACTGAGGGTGGTATTTTTCTAAATGGTTCCTCTCACGCAGTAGCCCTACAGGTACGCTATATTTAATCTAAATTCAACTTTACTCATCTCTAACACATTAGCGCAATTAGTACAAATGCATATTATAACCTAACGTGCCATGAAGCAGTAGGGGCCTACTAAAAATAAAGTTAGGACTATTTTATCCCATGCTTTAATGGGAATATGGCAAGACTTTAGGCAATGTAATAGGCCTATCACATTTACTAAATTCCTGCTAGATTTTCATTTACTTACCACAATATTAAATTTTAAATCTCCTTTTCCCCTTTAAATTAATTTTTTTTTTTTGCAGGCACAACCAAGACACTTCTTAACCACCTCCAAAAACACCCAGGCAAATACAAAGAATTTTTAGATGAAAACAACAAGAAGGATCTGCCCGCACCTGCTCCTAGAAAAGATAGGACAGTACAACAAAACATCCAGACTATGCTTAGTAGAGAAAAGATGGTCTCATCACACCCGTATGCTCAAACCACCACTAACAAGATTACAAATATGCTTGTAAAAGGACTTTTACCATACAGCTTTGTTGAGGAGGAGGGCTTTGTTGAATTGGTTAAACATTTTGCTCCCAACTACAAGATTCCTGCACGAACTACATTCTCTCGGAATTATGTATCAGTGCTCTACCAAGAGACTCGTGATCGTCTCAAAACAGAGTTTCTTCAAGATCTCCCATTTGTACAGGCACTAACCCTCACATCTGATGGCTGGACATCTCGTGCCACAGACAGCTATGTCAGTCTAACTTGTCATTACCTGAATGACAAATATGACTACAAGACATTCACTATGGAAATCATTCCAATGAATGAAAGTCATTCTAAAGCCAACATAAAATCTAGACTTGAGCAATGTGTTGTTAATTGGGGCATTTCACTGGAGGACATGACAATCCCAATTTACTGCATTACCGATAATGCACCCAATTTCCGCTCTGCTGCCAAAACACTATTTGGTGACAAAGCCCGTCCTTGCTTTGCACATTCTCTACAGTTAGCTGTTGACGATTCCAAATCTGAGTGTCCTGGTGTCAAGAAGCTGTTACAGAAGGCAAAAAACATTGTGGGTCATTACAGGCGTAGCTCTCAAGCACGGGAACGCCTTCATAGTCTGCAAGAGAGAATGCAGGTACCCCAGCTGGAGCTTATTCAGTATGTGGAGACTCGCTGGAGTAGTGAGTATTGCATGCTTCAGCGGCTTGTTGAAATGAAGGGCCCCATCGCTGCTGAACTAGCACAGTCTGAACACAATATTGAACCGCTGACAAATGCAGATTGGGCTCAAGCAAAGGGTGTGTTGGAAGTTCTTGAGCCACTTGCTCAAGCCACAAAGGAAATAAGTGGCGATTCATATCCAACCTCTTCGATGGTCATACCCATCCTACACTGTCTGCGTTCTCATTTAAACTCTCGCATACAAAGGCAAGAAGAAGGTATGACATTTGCGAGAAGCCTTTTAAAGACACTTAAGTCTAGATTTCCGTTGCATGAAGAGGATGAAATATTTCGCTTATCTATGTTAACGGACCCAAGATTCAAAGGTGTAGTTATCAATAATATTGTTGCTTCAGCAAATTTGTCAACTGCTTTAAGAAACGAACTATACCGTGATTTTGAAGAAATGGATTCAACAGCTGATGAGCCAGAACCATCAACTTCAAACTCTGGACTGTGGTCATTCTTCGATTCTCTACCAAATGAGAGAAAAGAGATGAATATTTCTGAAGAAGTTGAAAAGTATTTATCTGAGCCTAGGGTGAATAGATCCACAAACCCTTACCATTGGTGGAAGCAAGAAGGGTGTAGTAAATTCCCAAATGTCGCTAAGGTTGCGCTTAAATATCTTGGTATTCCTGCTACGCAAGTCAGTAGTGAGAGACTATTCTCATCAGCAGGAAATGTTGTTATAGCCCGACGAGAGTGTTTACTCCCTGAACATGTACAACAGCTTACCTTCCTCCATAGCAATCTTAAAAAGAATAAGTAAGACTTCAATAAAGCATAATAAAACCAGACTCAAAGAAATATATTTTTTACCTACCTGCTAAGTATAAAATAAAAAGGTGTTTTTTTTGCATAGAGGTAAAGTGATTAACATTATCAAGTTGGCAATAAGCTACAAATATTAGTGCTAGAAACAATAAATAGCCTATAATATTCAGTTTGATGCTAGATAAATAACTATATTTAATAACAATATATTAATAGTTTTACTCAAAATAAAATAGAAAAATATTCGAACTTCGATTCGGCTTCGAGAATATTTCACATATTCGACTCGACTTCGATTCGAACCAAAAAAGTGGACTTCGCACACCCCTAACAAATAGCAATATTGAAATAATCATCTATATCTACACCAAACATGACCACCTGTAGAATGGTTCATATGTATTTATGTCCTTGCTTGGATCTAGCATGAACTTTTTTAAAGGATGAAAACAAATAATCAATTTATAGATATCGAGATTTAAAAAAAAACACCTAAATATCTGTAAAATTACTCATATCTGTGATCTGTTTTACACCTTTAACCCACCAGTACACGCGTAGCATAGTGTGAGTCTGTAATATCGTAGTTCTGTTGACATCTGATAGTAAAATAAGAGTTGAGAGCTGTGTTCCCTGCTACCTAGCTCCCCATACTGCCTAGGAACTTAGTGATAGCCTGACAATATATTTCAGTTTTCTCTCAATAGGGCCTACAGTTTAATTGTCTAACATTTTCATTGTCATGGTGTTGAATGTAAATATTTGTACCAACCTTAGTTTAAACACACATATTATTTAAAAAAATAATAGCTAAGCTTTTATTATAATATAACTATTATAAAACAGATGTAAAACTTTTACTGCCCTAAGCTATTGAAAATTCAAGATATTAGAAATTTCAATCACGAGTTATAAACCACAAAATGTATTCTTGAAGTAAATTAGGTGTAAAAATTAATCATCTCTAATAAGATGGTTGGTTTATTTTATTTTAAGGCATATTAATTATCTGGAGAATCTACGCTTTAATTTAATATATAAAATATTAAGGTTTAGGCAATTTGTGAAATCGGTGGAAAAGGTTGACATTTTTATGAACATGCCCATTGTCACATAAGCACAGCAAGGTCTTTAGTTGTCACACTTTAGTAACTTCAACAGTTATATTGTCAGTAGTCATCAATTGTCACACGTAAGTAACTTCAAGTTATATTGTCACATATATACAACAAAGCCTTTCAATTGTCACACTTGACTAACTCCCACAGTTATATTTAATCATGTGCAGACACACTCCAATTGAATATTAGCATGCATATTAGTGCTTTGCAAACAATTTTTTGTTTTTCCAAATAAACAACTCCTAGAAAAGTTAACTATTTATTTATTTTAAATAAAATTAAAGGTACACATTAAAAATTAAAGCGATAAAAATTAATCTTAAAAATTGAACTAGTTTTACCAACTAAAAACATTGTATTCATTAATCTTTCGAATAAATATTTTACATGATAATTTTCTAGTTTTATCTCCTAAGTGTATATAACACTTTTCAGTAAATTAAATTGGAGCAAATCAATGTTATTCACACTGAAATACTTAACTATAACATCACAAAATTAATATTTGTTTGAGTAAAAATTTATTTTGTTTGAATACAATACTAAGCATGGTGCTTGATGGTAAGATCTCTCTGTTACTTTCAAATGTGAAGTTGAGTTGGTGTGAAAAATAAAATTTGCTTTGCATCACTAATAGGAAGCTTTGCTTAGATTTAATCCATGGATCGGTTAATTAGAGTTGCATCTTCGACTAATAACATCTCAGTTACAGCAAACTCACAATCATACTGTTTGGGGCTTATTCGTCAGTCTATCACGGGATATTTTTATTTTTTAGCTACCTAGTTTTCAACAAGTAGTGTAGTTCTGATGGTTTGTTGTTAACGGTATAGTCTGACAAACATCACAAACTATTTTTTATAATAAAACTGTTTGTTAGGAAGTGTTAATTTGGGATGTAAGAGGAGATTAGATTTAATTAAATTAGATTATTTGTGTTTATGAATCTATACTACTCCTTCCCTTGACTTACATGGATAATCGATAGTTTAATGTAACTAGGTTAGTTTAACAATCATTTACAGCAAAGTGTCTTGAAAAATTAGACAAAATGCAGGCAAAGCTTCCATTTAAACTACTTTTAGAGATGGGTAAACATGCTTCAAAGTCTTGAGTTGTCCAACTTACTTGACTAACTTCTACGGACATATTGTCGAGCATACGCAGCAATGTTTCCAATTTCCGTATGTGAAACCTGTGTTTCTCCACCTTTGTTTTCAACTCCTCCACACGGTCCTGCTTATCTTTGTCTAACCTCTTCTTCTTCCCTGCCATTAATAACTCGATTTCACACTCAAATTGATCTAGCTGTAAAACAAAAAACCAACAACATTACTTGTTTTGTAATCATTTAAAATGACATGCAAATGACAATGAAATTGCAATATTATCCAAGAAGAGAATTAAATAAATATAAATAAATAATGTATTTAGTATTGATAACCTATACCACTTTTATATGTGTTGAACATTGTTATAAATATAAAAATGCAATTTTTCTTTGAATGTCAAAATATGATGTAACATAACTTAAATAACTTAAAATTGCTTTTAATGACATGAATAGATTTTTTTCTTAATTTTGCAGGAAAAGGGTGTAGGGTACGTATGTATATATTAGGGCTCTGTGAGTACTCATATTTCAATCTCAGTCTCGAGCTTGTCGCTTAAGCTTGAGATCGAAATCGAAAGTTTTGTAAGCTCGTCATTTTCGAGCTTCCACTTGATGTACTTAATAATCAATTTTTAAAACGCAATAGTAACCATAGTCTATTTAATAAGATGATGTCAGCATTTTCACTGATAAATCATTCTGTTACTTAACAAATTGTTAAAAATTAATTTCAATGTTCCCATTAATAACGTAATAGATCTTTAAAATCACTTTCAACCAGTAATTTATACAATATTGTCGTCCATTTTTAATTATACTTGACTTAATTTGTTTACTTGTATTGCCATGACAAAGCAATGCAAATAAAATAGCTAAGAAGATTAGAAAATAATGTAATGATTCTTTTTACTATTTTTACCTGGTCCTTTTCTAAAATAATAATTGATGTTAAATTAAAAATCTAATATTTAAAATATATTATATTAAATATTTTCAAACATAAGATATTTAAAACTCGTGTTAATCAATATGGTAAGCTACACAACTAGCTTTAGTTTGGTTACTTTTAGTTTTAGAATTATGTTGGTTGATCTGTTTAAAACCAATGTTGCTCTTATTTATTGCAATAATTTTTTTAACCAAAATTACCACATTTATATTAAAAAAGCATTTACCATCTCAAATTGTTTGTTAGAAATATTATTTTAGTCATATTATTTTAAATTTTAAATCATGAGCATCAACTTTTATAAGGATTAAAAATTAAAATGAAGTAAATTTCTCAATAAAACAATGTCTAACGAGAGCCTGTACAATGCGCATGTTCAACTCCGCATAAAGGAATGGAAATGAACAGAAGTGTGATCAAGCATGATTACACTAAGGAATAACAAACAAAATATGAAACACTTCAAATCGCTAATTGTTTATGGTGCTTACATTTTTTTATATGGTAAGTTAAGTTACTGAAGCATATTTTGGGGAAATATTAAATTATTAAAACATCAATTGTATTAAATTTTAATCAAGACAGTGTAGAAATACACTACAATATTGTTAAGTGATAGCGAAGGAAGCCAACCTGAAAGGGTAGTTAGGTTAGGCCTAAATATAAACACACTTCTCTATTTCTTCTTACACCTTTACACTTCCCACTTTTTCACACTTCCACAATTGCACATTGTTTTGAATTTACGGAAAATTTACTTTTCATA
Source organism: Timema cristinae (assembly GCA_039000515.1). Taxonomy (NCBI): domain Eukaryota; kingdom Metazoa; phylum Arthropoda; class Insecta; order Phasmatodea; family Timematidae; genus Timema; species Timema cristinae. Next base: position 22,291,014 of record JBCFYV010011164.1, read on the forward strand.
TGAAAAGATGTTGATGAAAAAGTAATATTCCCCAAAATTCAAGCTAATGTGCAACTGTGGAAGTTTTAAAGAAGTGTAAGAGTTTAAGAAGACAAGACGTGAGAAGTGTGTTTGTTCCTATCTAGGCCTAACCTAACAATCCTTTCAGGTTGTCTTCCTTCACTATCACTTACTTTACATCACTGTATAGTGTTTCTACACTGCCTTGTTATAGGCCTACATTTCCAAGCCATCATGCAACTATTCAATTTATTAACTTTGTTTTATAATTGTTAGTGTAAGTTTAATATCCTTAAAGACATGAGTGTTGAAACCATTTTAATTATTTGTTTTTTGTTGGATTTTTATTTGAGGTTGTTCTTATTTTTGAATATTTTTTTAAGTGTTATTTCTAATTTAAAAACTGATATTTTCATTATTTATCTTTTTTTTAAAAGTATTTACTATTTATAAACATGAGTTTCCATTATATTTCAAGAACATGTGTTTTAATATACTATTAAACACTTTAAAATTATGAATATGCCTATACTCGAACTCGACTCGAACTTGGGAGCTTTGAGAAATACATGACTCAAGTTCGACTCGAATGGAAAAACCCAAGCTAGCAGACCCCTACTATATATACCTTGATTTTCTTAAGAATGGACATAAAACATCTCAGAATAGACATTTGGAGGATCTTTTAGAAAATACAAACATTTTTTTAAGGTCACTATTGATATCATTTTGTCATTTTATAAATACGGATATGTATCAAAAAGGACTGCTGCAGATGGTATGACTTGATATATGAAAATAACTTGTTTCATATAAATACGGATATGTATCAAAAAGGATTGCTGCAGATGGTATAAAAACTTGATATAATGGAAATAAACTTGTGTTAGTCATAAGAAAAATTGGGGTCTAACTGAGATTCATTGCCAATATAGTTTGTCTGTTAGGATGGCTCATTCAGGTAGTATAATCATTTCTTCAAAGTGTGGTTCTGTTGTGCCATTATAAGAACAGACACACATAAGATGTTTGTAAGCCATTTTTTTATTAGGAAGTGAAGTATTCAAGAGTGGAGATACCTATCAACATACATTTAAATGGTGATTACAGGTGAATAAGTACAGAGTGGTTATGTAGCTTGAATAACATGCAAACTACAAGGCTAAACTATATTTGTTAATAACTTGAAAAAGGACTAGAAGCAGTATTAAAGTTCTTGTATTTAAACTATTGAGAGCATTTTTATGGGTCAGTTTCTAGAAGAACCGTTTTAAAAATCAGTAGTGTGGTAGAATAACTTCAGTTGGATGGTATGACTGAATTTTTAAAGAAGCAGATAGTTATTTTGCCACAAAGTAGCACATATCTCAATACAAATGATGAGGTTATATATTCCT
>JBCFYV010011164.1:22292510-22315376 GCA_039000515.1 Timema cristinae
AGTTTCCCACCATGCAGATTCAAACACAACATTTGCTCACTCAACTACAGCCTCTTTTATTTTGGTCCAAGCTTTTTCAATGCATTTTATTTATTTTGACATTCAATTCATACTCTTGTTAAGTTAATTTTTTTCCCAGCTTATCTTCCATATTGTGCTCTCACACTTTTATACTGCAACTTTTCCACTTTCACTCTTATTTGCTTACTACTCTTGCACTGCTTCCTCACAAAATATCTACCTAAATCAACTTCCAAATCACTAAAAAGTGATCCGTTCCACATTCAGCTCCACACACAGCCCTAGTATTATTTATTAAACTTCTCAGTCTCTCATCATACACCACAAAATCAATCATCGTTCTCGAATTGCCTCTTTTCCATGTATACAAATGAATATCTTTGTTCCTAAACCATGTGTTAGACACAAATAAACCTTTTTCTAAACACAGTACTCGCTAATTAATTACTATTTTCGTCTAACCTGTCATAACCATACCTTCCTCAACACTTTTTCTGAATTCTTTCTCCATTTATATCTCCTAACCAAAAACAATAAGGTAGGCGAGATTTATACCTATACTTTGGGTTTTGGGTAGGTTAACTTATGTTTGACATCTTAAAGGGCTGTAGTGCAAATTTTTATGTTCTTAGCAGGTCATCTTAAACCTTGTGTGAACTTATTGAGAAATAGGAAATAACTTACGTTGTTCACTGCACGGTGAGCCATAAAAAGCTTAGTGGATTTAGTAATAATGTAGGGGGCACTAGACAAAATTGAAAAGATTTTATAAATGACTATCAGTTTTAGGATCAAAGTTGGTTTTTGTGAACACATAGTGATGGGCATATGTGGAAGGACATATGCAAAAACTTAAAGTGAGGTGTTCTAAACAATGATACACAATATGGCAGAAAGTTATCGGATGAATAAAGTAGGGCCTAGGTGAGTTTTCTTTATTAAAAAAAAACTATATAGGCCATTCCACTCTCAAATTGCAGTACAGGCTCTTATGGACCATTGCCATCTTTTTCCAACCCATTGGTTTCTCCGTTAGCGCTGTCCTTTTTCTAACAAGCTGACTTGCCATTTTGTATCTTAAATTTGAACGTCATTATTTCTATGAAACTAGAATGGCATATTAATGAACAATCATTTATGCATCTTGTGAAGCCAATTTAAACCACCATAGACATTTATATATATATATATTATTTTTTTTTTTTCAAAATATAAAATATGCATGGTGTCAAAGTTTCACGAGGTTCCAAATGTATCACGTCATAAGTCTAGTTACAATTGTGTGGAAAAGCCAGTAATTTTATGGTGGCTGTTATAATAGTTATGAACAATGTCTGCGAAGTCTGAAAGGAATATCTTTTATACAATGTCGAAAAAATTAATTAAAATGTATTATACCTCCTTAAATATTTAAAGTAAAACATGAAAAAGTTGTCTTGTTGGAAACTTTTTTCTTTTGATTTTGCATAGTACATTATTTTTAATAAATGATAAGAAAAGTTCGAATTTATTTTGAAAAAATCTATGGGCCAACCCGCACCCCCATCTGTGTGTGGTAGCATTTTGAAGTTGAAGAGGTTATAGTTCACTTTAAGCTCTGTCCGGTCTTGAAAAACAGTAATGTTATACAGGTGTAGTGTTGAGAACTGAAACGTTAGTTTATCCCATCCACATCAAAATTAATATTGGTTTCACAAAATACAAGATACTGTCTTCATTTGTAATTATAGTATAATAACCAAGGTTTTATTGTACTTTCCGAGACAATGTTAAAAACTTGAGAATACATTTTATGTGTAACACCATATTTTATTACACTATGCTTTTGAATTAAGAAACTAGCTATCCACAGAGGTGGGTGGCTGAGCAGTCTAAGGTTTTACACTCGCATTTACACTTTGCCACCATTTCTAATCAGGCCCGGGTTCGAATCCTGGTCGAATTCACTGGCATTAGTTAAACACTTTAGCACAGTCAGTAAAGTGTGAGCCAACTGAGATAGAGAGAAAGAGGTCTGATACTGGAATGGTCTGAGATTTATCTTTGGTAAATTGTCGGCTAGGGGAATGGATGTTGTGTTTTCTTAGTATTAGGGTAGTTTGTAAGTCGTGTGTTAGTATAATCAGTGTTCGAAAAGTACATCCACCTAATACAAAATAGTTATCAGAGGCTGATTTTAACAAGTTATTGTCCATAATTTCAGGAAAATACTGGTGAGCATACTCTTAGCTACTTTACTTTGTTATATTATTGATTTAAATCAGTGTAAGATACTGAAAGTCAAAATACAGTCTTCAGGCATAGCACTCCATGTAAACATAAATATAAGCCTGCTGAGCTTCACAACAATGAATCCTAGTGATGACAGTCCTCTTGGAAAAGCAAAGGACAGCTGTTTGAAATCTGTCCAAGAAGCCTCTCTCCAGTTGTGAGCCATTATTATTGTGTTACTGGTTATAGTTATTATTTTGGAGTGGGCCTAAAAAGTGCTAAGTGTGTTGAGTGTTTGGTGGTTTAATTGTAATTTTCATCAAACGTATGATCATATAATATTTTATTTATTGATTCATAGTGTTAAGTGTGATGTGCCTCACTGTTCAGTCAGCCTTGTATCTTTCCTTCGCACTTGCACCGGCCGCTCCACCCTCCCTCTCTACTGCCTGGATCCGGCCCACAGTCCATGTTGTCTGAGCCGTCCGTGACGACTCCACCTCAGCACACAGCGCCAGCGCTCACTATTGGCTCGCATGATGGACACTGTCTCCAACGTTTTCTCGCACCAATAGGAAGCCCCTGTTTTCCCCATTGGTCAAGGCCAGACAGCAGTGGAGGGTATATAACACGGTGATCTCTGGAGCTGTTTTTTAGTGGTGACCCAACCCTGGCGAACCACTGTTACGAAAGAGCCATATTAAATCGTCATTATTTTTGGAAAGAGCATTTCATCGTCACTCCCTATCCTTCCACAACTGTCCCCGAGCTCCCACCGTGACTCCGTTTGCCGGGACAGTTCCTTTACTCCCACCGCGACTCACGTTGCCGGGACAGTTCCCTCACCTCTCACCGCGACTTCGTGTTGCCGGGACTCTGCCCTATCACCCTCCAACCTTGATCAACCCTTCCGACGGTGAACTCACGGATGGGATACACCCGCCGCGCCGGCAAGGCCCACCGACAGAAGACCCTAAAGAAGACGGCGACAACGAAACAATACTCCACCCGTGGAACCATCTTCTACGATCTCGACCGCCACCACCATACCCCCGAACACCAACACTCCGCTCCAGCATCTTCAAGAGTCCCTGCACCTGAGTTAACCAACTCCTCCCCTCATCTTCCCCTCTCACCAACCATCCAACCCCCACCTACTCCGATTTCCCCCTTCAGCCCTGAGGGTTACCATCTGCACGCCCTGGCCCCCCCAGAACCCGCCTATGTTTTCTCCCCCATCTCCCTTCCCTACCCCCATCCACTGGACCCGCGAGATCGACGCCTAGAAATCAATGTCACCCGGGGACTGGACTTCGACTAGACAAAACTAGCTACCCCGAAGTACCAGTGAAGGGGATAACAAGTGTTAGTTTTTAAAACTATTTGGGGAGATCAAGGTTTGTATCTCGGTCAGGTGAACTGGGGGTGGTTTTTCCTAAATGGTTTTCCACTTTCCCTCCACACAAATGCGGGTTCACTTCCTCTAATTCAACCCTCCCAATTCCTAATTCATTAGCGTAATTAGTACTTAAAGCATATAACCCGAACGGGTAGTAAGACGCGGTGCTTATTATTATTTTTATTATTAAAACTATTTATCATGGAAACTGTAACAATAAAAGTGCATAGCATAGGTATACTGAGAAGCAAAGAACGTCAAATAGTAATGAACTTTTCAATTATTTTACCAAGACAATGAATGTCACCAAAGCAGTTAGGGAAACATGTAAAGCCACGAAATTTTCCGAAAGAACTATTTACGCATTAAGAGAGGAACAAAAATGTGGTCCTTTGCGACTCCTTCAAAAAGAAAACAAAAGAGAAAAGGGACACAAAAAAATTCAATAACAAACACACACGACAGTATCATAAGTGGTGTTCGACGTCTTGTACATTCCTTGTTCGACAACTTGCTCCCTACTTTAAGTATTATTTAAGTGAGGGTAAATGCAGACGACACATTGCCAAATTTCTCCCAAAGTATCTTATACAGATTTTTGCTGGAGATGGGTTTTAACTACGAACGGAGGAGTACAAGAGTGCTTTAATTGAAAGGGATGACATTATTATTAGGTGGTGTCATAAGTATTTGAAGGATATTAAGAAGTTCAGAGCTGTTTATATTTATAAAGATGAATAATGGGTAAATGTTGGACATAGACGTTTCCAAGAGTGGAAAGATACTAACATTCAAAGTTCTCGGCAAGCATTTCTTGAGGGGTTAAGTACGAGACTGAAGCCACCACAGACTCCAGACCACGCTTTGCAATGGTTCACACTGGAAATGGAAATGGCTTTGTTGAGGGTGCTGAGCTCACGTTTTTGTGCAAGAAAAACACAGCAGATGTCCATGACGAAATGGATGCTGACGTTTATGAAAAGTAGTTTTCAGAATAATTACTTACTAATACACCTGAAGGTGCTGTTATTGTAATCGATAATGCAGTTTATCACAGCAGGAGATGTCAAGTGATCCTGAATACATCATGGTGTAAAGCTCAAATAGCCGAGTGGTTTATTCATAAGAACATTGATGTTGATGAAATGTTAAAACGAGAAATGCTGTATTTGGTTTTTCACAACACAAAACAAATTTGAAAAATACAAAGTGGATGAAATGGCGAAGGCGGTGGATCGACAAATCATTCGTTAGCCTCCGTGATCATTGTGAACTTAGCCCTATAGAGATGGAGTGGAATCAGGTAAAAACATTTATTAAACTGTTCAGCGCTAGTTTTAAGGTTAAAGATATGTGGTCCTTAATATCTGCTGCGTATGAAAAGGTTTCTCTAGATAGCTGGTTTAATTATGTAAATCACATCAAATAAATTGAAAATGACATGTGAAAAACAGACGAGCTGCAAGATGGCGAGGAGCAGTTTTTGATAACTTCATTATACTCATCCCTTGTGCCATCTCCTCCACCCATAAGTCCACCTACTCACTCTCAAAACTTTGAGCTACCTGGGCCATCCACTAAACACTACTTCACAATTGATGGAGCCTCCCACACCCCCGTGCGGGGACAGCGATGAAGCATAAAGGTATTTTTTAGGTTTAAACTAATGTTATTTACGTTACATAGGATGCTTAAATTTGCCTTGAATGGATTTTAGAATCTCCCCCCCCCCTCCCTTTTATAATTACCAGTATTTTAATTTATAAAACTATTGTATATTAATTTATTATTATTATTATTATTATTGAGTTTTAGCCTTAACTATAGTACAGATGAATTAGGTAGACCTAATTGTTTATAAAAGTGCACACATATTCATGCAAACAGGGAATATACTTGTATAAACTATGTTCTTGGGAAGAGTATCTTTGAAAGGAATCAATCTCCAACCTATTCATTGCAGGTGACAGCTTATATCAAAAGTGACATTAATATGTTAATAAACAGAATAATACACAATTCTTGACAACCCAAACTTCAAATTGATTGCAAAAGCTGTCCATCTGTTTAGAGTGGGTGAGATCTGGTAACTGTGTGCTCCATAATACCTGTACTGCATAGTAAGAGTGGAACAGACTATAGAATAATTTTACAATATTATATTTGTTATAATAGAGTATTTGCTTTTGTTGAACGGTGTGTAGCCTATAGATGTTAAAATATATTAATGTATTATCAAGTTATATGACATAGAAAAAATTAAAGAATAGCCTATCGCCCTCACCGTGCACCATTCCCCAAGTTTGCCATAGGCCTACATCTACTCACCGTTTCTATCAGCTTCCGATAATCCAATAAAGTACTTTTATCTTTGATTTCACCCGAGGCAATCCAACTCTTGATTTGATCACGTAATCGCTGCAATTTCTTGATCTCCTTCTTGAGATCTGCTTCATATTTTTCTTTTTGATTGCTGTTGGGCATTGTGAACTTTCTGCCAAATGTCTTCAAAAGTCTCTACACCTTCCGTAACTTTTTTCAAGCACCGGTCTATTTCCCCTGAAAGTGGATAATGAATACAATTACTCAACTACAACATTAATAAAAAAAAAATATTATTTGGCAGCAATCAATACATTTCTTAATATTTTGGCTATCTTTGTTTACTTAGAAACCAGACACATACCAGACTTGTTCTAAATTGAGAACAGTACACAGAAAGTTTCTTGTACAATTTTAACATATATTGTCAAAATAAGAAGCTAGGGGCCTGTCAGTGTATATTAAAGAAAACAATGCGGTTGCTCATTGCACACTAAATATAGCTAATGTCTGTTTTGATTGATTGCAAGATAAGGCTGAGAAACATTATGGAATCACAGAAAAAAAAATCTGATCACTAACAAAACATAAACAAGACAAATCATTGAGCCGGACATGAGGTTATGTGTCTGTCCAATGTGTATACATTGTTTACGACTTTTAATGTTGACACATATGTTAAAAATGGTACAGAAAGTATACACAATACGTGTGATGAAAATTCCATAGTTTAGTAACAGTAAACAGGTCGGGAAGAGGTCATTTATTTAGTAAAAAAAACTTTGACATAAACCCTTACCTTGCAGCTTTCTTGTAGCAGCCATGGCTATGTAAACATGTGGGTCAATAATTCGTGCATAGTACAAGTATACAGTTAAATAACCCAATGTGAATACCAACAACAAATATATTTTATAAATTATACACAGCTCAATCTTTGTTCACATTCAAGATGGCTTCCTCTTCCTTCAACAACCGAAATACTGGAAAGTCTTGAATATTCATCCGCATTGATAGAAATATATATCAAAGAAATAAAATGTTTAAATAAGCGTTTACATTTTACTGTACAGCAATTATATATTATTAATTAAATATAACATTAACTGTAGAATAATTAAGTGAACTTTAAAAGTTGGGAATCATTCAAAAATACTCTTTTTTTAGTGATTATAAAAAAACAAAATTGTTGTCACATTTTGTGTACATGCGCATGATCATGTCTCTGCGCAAGTTCATAAGGGACCGATAATAGATGACAATCGAAAATATCAGCTGATCGAAATGTTTACAAGTATTTATGTTTATTTTTTAAACTAATCAATCATTTAGTTAAGAATTATAGCAGGTTTTCCTCCAAAAAAGACAACTAAAACCAAAACGTTTAAATTTTACAAATATTTTTAACCTTGCACAAATGTCATGAAACTTCCCTCCATTTGTATGCTCTAGTTGGTGTCACTTTGTTAGTAAACAAAACAAGAACACCTGCTAACGCTTATTTCATTTCATATTTGAGGTTTAAAATAATGTTTAAATAATACTACAAACTTATATTTATTCAGAAATATTTGATTATATTCATTTAATTAAATTAATATGCCCAAATAGGTTCAGAAGGTAAGATTTTTTCATGTTTGTATTTCTTTATTTAACGCAAAACTATATTATTGGGGAGAGATAACTTCTATGATTCTTTGAGAAAACTATGTTTTTTACAAAAAACAATCTTACCTTACAATGTTATTATTCTTAAATAAAAAAAATCAATCATTAAATTATTTTTAGTCTATTGGTTAGGTAGGCTAGTTATGTTTTTAAATAATTAAAATATCTATTAGAATACACACAACTTTTCTAGGAAATAACTATTCTCTAAATATACATCCAAAATCATATTGTAATTTAATTTTCATAGATTTGGTAGGTTAGGTTAAGGTTGGTTGATTATTTTTATGGCTATAAACATGAAACTTTTTAAAAGTAGTAGCCCTAACTTAAGGTTAGATACATGGGGCTGGTGTTCGTATTATTATATGTCACTTATATTCTATGTGTATACATGTTTATCATTACTTATCACTACACAAAATAAATTCCTAACAAACAAACAATACATGTTTTAGTGTTTTGAAAAGTTGTTGTGGATGGGCTTCTAAAAAAACTTTTAACGGATTCATGCTTTGTTACAACATATATCCCAACGTTTTCAAATCAATTTGGTGAATTTTATTTTAATTTTAAAATGATATACTAAAAAAAGTGTGTTGTGTTTATTTTATTAGGCCTATCATTGGAAATTTGCTTTTGTTCTTGTGTGTATGCCTATGGATAAAAATAATTATTTAAGGATCTACTATAATATGGCATATAAAAAGAGTTAGGAAGTCCTTCTTTGCATACCAGTCTCAATGGTGCTAGTATCAACTTATGTCCTAACTTGCATTTGAACTCTTAACTCATTGACATTTATAACATCATACTCTATCACTGCTTCCTAGTCCTCTTTTTCTCAGCATTGTGGGTATAGTTTATATTCCTTTTCCTTCTAAATATCATAAAATTTCCCCCTCCCCCAAATGCATCATTTCATTAATTCTTCATCTTCATTCTGGAGACGGTACACAAAATTCCAGTCATTTAAGCCACTTTTTGTTGGGTTTTTTTTCAAAAAAAATATTGCTGTTTTATAATTTAAAACATAGTAGAAAAATAATATATCATGAAATAAAAGAAAAAAGTGTGACTCACCTAAATCACTGTATTATACCTTTAGGCCATACTTTTCCTTCTCGAACATATATTAATACACCTACAAGGCCTAGCTGATTCCAAATTTACACCCAACTTTTCATCACAACCAAACCAATTACAACTACCATGTCTATGTTACCCACCTTTGCTTAACCTAACCTTAGACCTATTGATCACATAAACCATTTAATTTATATATAAAATAATGATGTCATACATTGTGAAGGATCATGGGTCAAATTATAATGTAAATAATTTAATTCACACAAAATACATTCAATATTTAGGTTTCTATGTTTCATTGTTCACTTTTGTTTTAATTATGGCCCTATAGTTATGACTATTCAGAATTATCAAACTTGATGAATTTCAGTAATTTACGTGCCATATTTTTGGTTGTGTAATAAAAACTAAAGATATAAATATAGCTATATGACTAACAAATAATGTATTATTCTAGCTTACAATCTAGGAATGGGGAAAACTGCTTCTTTAGTGGAGCAGGAGCAATCTGCTACTGCTCCACCACTGTACATGTTCCATATACCTGCTCCTTTTTGTCACAGTCACTATATTCGTACCTACTACCAGTCTTGGGTTTTTTAGCACTGTGTCTACTGCCTCTTCGGGTTGTAAGCATTTATGGTGATTACGCCAATGTGTTAAGGATGAAGATGGTTGATTTTGGAGGAAATGCACCCACACTGATTCTAGAGGATGTGCACCTACATTTGTTTGAAATAAGAGCTGAAAACGTTTAGGTAAAATCACCCTCAGTGCACCTAATCGGAATTGAACCTTAATCTCCCTCTCATCGGCAGTCCAGTCTAGTGCAAGAGTGAAGCCAGAGACCAGAGGTCGTCAACCTTTTTGATATCGTGGGCCATATGCATTTTAAAAAAAGTTTGACTAATTTGAAAAAAAGTAAAGCAAAAAAGTTTAACAAAAAAAGTTCAATTGTACATTTCCCATGAAGTAATTAGTAATTAAGTCCATGTTTTGAACAAATTGTTTGTTTGCCAAATACTTTGTGGACTAGATAAAATTAGTCAGTGGATCGTAGGTTGCTGACCCTTACCTTAAATCATTTTACCACCAAGAGGGCCCCTTCAATGCTAATAATCAAATTAACAATTTATTGTGAGAATACATCACATACTGTGCTTGTATTGTGGAAATAATTTTTTGTACTATGAAAGCTTTCCCCTTCAAAACTCATTTGTGACTCCCCAAACCAACTCTATACTAGGTATGTAATAGATAAGTAAGGTTGTGCCGGGGCTGATCTCAGCGCTGTGACAAGAACACAAAGTATCCACTTCCTTTCTACTGTACGACTGCTCCAAAATATCTCCGGAGCATAAAGGAACAAGGTTGCCCCGGACGTGGACGGAGGAGCAAGGCTACTTTGGACCTGTTCCAACGCTGTCTGTGACAGAGAGACGAGGAACAAGTTTACTCTAGACCTGTTACAGAGTGTATTTGATCCGTGGACCAGTGACAAAAAGGAATAGCTCCTTTCGTCTGTCAAGAACAGGTTGTGAATGTGAATTCAGAGGAGCAGTGACAAAGGAGCAGGTTGTGATTTCACAACCCATCCCTAGCTCTCACAATTATTCTTTCTCTGAATTTAATGATTGACATAAACTTTGCAAATTTCAAATATATTGGGCTTCTTTGTTTCATATATGTGATCTGCTTATCTCTTAAGTGATACACCAATGAGTCACTAACACTGATCACTTTTAAACAGGAGTTGGAAATTTTCTCTTTCCAATCAGTTTTCTTATTTTTTGTTTAGGTGATGGGAGTACCTTTTGTTTTCAACCTTTGAAGTCAACGTTTGTAATGCTCTGATCAACATTGAGCTTTTTTAAGCTGTGGCTCTACCCGTTTTATATCTCTGTAAACCTTACTTCCATCTTTCAATGCTCTTTTTCTACTACCGTATTTCTTAGAAGATCTAGAATTTGAGGCTAAGCCAGCATTAATTGGAATATATACACATTCCATGTCAGTAGAGGTATGAACAAGATTTTGATTGCTTAGTTGTGGTGATGTTGACTGTGATTCAAACTCTTAATTTTTAATATTTTACTTCCACTTCTCTCACAATCTCCTTGCTAATTTTTTTTCCAAGTCTTCTTACAAATATGTTCTTCAAATTCTTTCATTTTTATATTTCTTGTGCTTGACATTTTCTGTCCTTTTTTTAGTCAATTTATTTTCTTGTTTCTCCTGCCTCACTTTCTGTGCATATTATTTATCTCTTCTAAGCTTATCTTTGAGTGCTTTGTAATCCTTCAACTCTATTACTTATATTTTTCTTTCTAAAAATGAAATAAGAGTAAAAAATTATCTGAAACTTTGAATTACGTTCTTAATGTCAATTAGCATACAAAAAAAAGAGATAAAAATGATTTTATTTATTATTAAATAATTTAAATAGTCTGTATAAGTATTTATCAGAAACAAAATTCCCTACTAACATTTTATATAATACAAAATAAATATATAGTTTTTTTTATAAATAATTTATTTGATTAAAAACAATTTATACTTTAAAACAATATTTTAGATTTGGAAAAAATGTTAAGTTACTACTATACCTTTTATTAAATGGGGACCAATGTAAGACTACTGGAACTAGCGTAATGAGCCTAAAATAAACATACACACAAGGTGGTGTCCAATACCCAACCTTCTATTCAGCCGTCACTGTCTAAGAATCATCAGTACATAAAACAAAACCATTAATTTTATGATTTATATACTATTGAAAGGCACCTTAGTTATCTAGTAAAAACATCATACACATATGAAAATAGTATAATACACTTACATAACTTTTATAAATGGCAGGAAAGTTGACTAAAACTTTTCTCATAGCATGTTTCAATTCACTACTAACCTCATTTATTAACAACACCGCTTGACATGTAGGGATGGGTTGTGAAATCACAACCTGCTCCTTTGTCACTGCTCCTCTGAAGTCACATTCACAACTGTTCTTGACAGACGAAAGGAGCTATTCCTTTTTGTCACTGGTCCACGGATCAAATACACTCTGTAACAGGTCTAGAGTAAAACTTGTTCCTCGTCTCTCTGTCACAGAAAGCGCTGGAACAGATCAAAAGTAGCCTTGCTCCTCCGTCCAGGTCCGGGGCAACCTTGTTCCTTTATGCTCCGGAGATATTTTGGAGCAGTCGTACAGTAGAAAGGAAGTGGATACTTTGTGTTCTTGTCACAGCGCTGAGATCAGCTCCGGCGTAACCTTACTTATTTATTACAGGCCTAGTATAGAGTTGTTTGGGGAGTCACAAATGAGTTTTGAAGGGGAAAGCTTTCATAGTACAAAAAATTATTTCCACAATACAAGCACAGTATGTGATGTATTCTCACAATAAATTGTTAATTTGATTATTAGCATTGAAGGGGCCCTCTTGGTGGTAAAATGATTTAAGGCAAGGGTCAGCAACCTACGATCCACTGACTAATTTTATCTAGTCCACAAAGTATTTGGTAAACAAACAATTTGTTCAAAACATGGACTTAATTACTAATTACTTCATGGGAAATGTACAATTGAACTTTTTTTGCTAAAATTTTTTGCTTTACTTTTTTTCAAATTAGTCAAACTTTTTTTTAAATGCATATGGCCCACGATATCAAAAAGGTTGACAACCTCTGGTCTCTGGCTTCACTCTTGCACTAGACTGGACTGTCGATGAGAGGGAGATTAAGGTTCGATTCCGATTAGGTGCACTGAGGGTGATTTTACCTAAACGTTTTCAGCTCGTATTTCAAACAAATGTAGGTGCACATCCTCTAGAATCAGTGTGGGTGCATTTCCTCCAAAATCAACCATCTTCATCCTTAACACATTGGCGTAATCACCATAAATGCTTACAACCCGAAGAGGCAGTAGACACAGTGCTAAAAAACCCAAGACTGGTAGTAGGTACGAATATAGTGACTGTGACAAAAAGGAGCAGGTATATGGAACATGTACAGTGGTGGAGCAGTAGCAAATTGCTCCTGCTCTACTAAAGAAGCAGTTTTCCCCATTCCTATTGACATCACACGCCATTTGTGGAATAAAGCAACTCATCACAGAGCTTGGTGAGGTATTTGAAATCAAGTATACACATATTTTAATATACGGTTTGGATAATTTGCTTTTCTGGTTAAGAATAGTAGTTTTATGATGAAACACACACACACACAAAAAGATAGTAAATAATAAAATACTTAATAAACTAAGTATTTATTTAAAAAAAATACCACACCTTATACCACAAAACTTGGACCTGGAAACAGGATAATCTCGTTATTTATTTAATAAATTAGAATTATTATTTGTAGAAAGATAAATTATATAATATATTTTTCACTATTCATTTAAAATATATTTTAGTAAACTATTACTAACATTTTTTATATATATAAATATTTGTAAAAAAAATTCTAAGAAGAACCGCTTCTGGCCCATTATTGTATTTTCACCCATACACTCAGTAGGTAATCTGACGATGGGCTATCACTCAGTAATGAGTATGATTGTTTTCCACAGATGTCATTAGTTGAGATTGTGAGTTCTTAGGTGACTGTAAAGACCAATCCTGGAGTTACACAGACTCTCCCACAGTGTTGGCACACATTGTCTCCGTTAACCACTGGCTGTTGAGGGTTGACTCTCCTATGGCATGCTCGCTCTTTCCAGGAATTACGCTTATCAGATTGGTGTCTTCGTCGTTGCAGTTCAAAGTGTAGTTGGCCTTCACAGACAAGCCGACGCCAGGCCGGGCGATTGGCGCTATGGCCTCCCAGTTGTAAATGTCGATTAAGCACTTCATGTTGGACTTAAAATGTCCTTGTACCATTTGTGCTGTCCCTCCACCTTTCATTGGCCATCTTTCAACTGTGAGCACATAATCTGTTTTGGGAGTCGAGTTTCGGGCATTCAAACGATGTGTCCGGTCCATCGAAGTTGATGCTTAAGGATCAATGCTTCAATACTGGTGGTATTGGCCTCTTCTAAGACACTGATGTTAGTACGCCGGTCTTGCCGGTTCACTCTGAAGATTATCCTAAGACAACACTGATGGTACCTCTCCAGCATTTTAGGTCCCTTCTGTAGGTGGTCCAAGCTTCACACCCATAAATAAGAGTTGGTATTATGATAGTTTGGATACACGTACAGTAGTAGGTAATCTATTGCACCATAGCTATTACTAACACTTTAAATAGTTTGCCCTCTATTTTCTATAGCTCAACAGTAACATAAAATACTATTCATCTTAGTAGCAAACTATTAAAATGATTGATTTGCTTTTGCACATGTTGCTAGTTTTTCGTTTTTACAAATTGACAATTTAATAATAATTCTGAAATGCTATTAAAATTCATTAGTGATTCTAAAATACTATTAAAATTAAATGATAGTAAAAGATACAATTGATTTTCAATAGTTCATTTTCATCGTCTCAAAATATTGATATTATATGGTGCAAATGTTCTGCTGTTCACAGGTAACATATTTATTTAGATATAATTGAAAAATGACATATGAACACTTAGACTCTAAAAACCAATGTTTGTTTATTTTTGTACTCATATCTTTCTATACTATGATCAATTTTGTTTTGCTCTAGCCAATTATTAATCTATATTTATTTTCAGATTAGTGATGCACTCACCATTGCCAAAGAAAGATGGAAGAAGATCTGATCTCCAACTGTTTGGATCTCAGGTAGACAAATAAGTGGATTGTATTAATATAATCTTAAAGAAGTCAAAATTGCCAATTCACGTCCATTTTTGAATAGAATGAAATTTATGTTATACCTAGTCAAATAAATCTACAAATATTGATATCAATTATTTATTACCCACTATACAAAAATAGTTATTTCAGCTATTGGAATTCAATAAATCAAAATGTAATGCACATTTTAATTTATTGTTCATAATTTAGGAGGATTAATGTTGGAGCTTTAGGTCACTTTGAGTATGGTATCTAACATTGTTTGGATCCTCAATGAGATTAAATAGATCCACCTAGATCTGTTTTTTCTAAAAATAACAGGTATAGTTTGAGATAATTTTGTACTGTTTATTTGCACCCATTCAGTAGTAAACACAACTTCCAAATAATGTCACTTTGATAAATTAAAATGGTTGCATATTATCATAATGCCTCAGAATATATATAAATACCATATAAACTATGCCTATTTTTGTGCAACTGGGTGCAAGTGTTTCCCTAATATTTGGAGAACAAACTGTAACAATCTTTCCCCACTGCTACTTGAGAACTGTTGAAAGGGTTGTCCTTGTTTTTTCAATATGTTGTATAGTGTTTTTTATTTCTATTAAAGTTTTTGTGTTGTTGTGTTTTCATGATGAAATGTGCCTAATCAATTGAATTAATAATTGACTATCAGAGCCTACCATTATTGTGGTGTTTGTCACACAACGACTATAAAAATTGTGCCAAACAGATAGTTTCAGTATTGTCATTGGGTGTAGGCTATGCCCTAAAAGGAGCAAATAAAAAAGGTGCTTCTAAGGGAGGGTCTTGGATGACATTTCTATAGTTGAGTTGGAGCAAATTTGCATCTGATAGTAAATCAAGACCCAATCGACAAATTTATATTACTTATTAAAATAACAGTATTATAACATGATTTGGCATGAAACACACTAAAGTAGATCCAAACAAAATTTAGACATTCGAATATGACTGCTTTTATGATACAACTAAAGATTTGCTCTTTTGTATGATCAGATCACCATAGACTAATGCCTTTAATAGCATATAGAAGTAAATGTTAAGTAACTGGCATTGACCAAAGATTACTACATTTATCTTAGAGTGTGTCAATTATGACAACTTTATAACAAATGGCTTATTATATGAATGTATGCTTTCTGGTCAGATCAGCTTGTCCGAACGCCCGCATCCAATGAGTGGGCGTGCTAGTGCACGATCAAGCTCGGTTTGTGACAGGAGACCAATGTCTGCCATGCCTATGCTGGAAAACCAGGTACTAGACCTATCTTATATTTTACCATACACATTTTTTGGAAACATAAAGCCCAATTTAGATATAAAATAAGTTTTTGACATTTATTAAAGTTGCTTGAACTATTTTATTAAATCACTTTATTATTGTGATTTGCTGTCACTTTTCATAGATAATACCTATGAAATCATAATCATCAACTGTTCCCAGTCTGTGACCGGGTCAGTTTATTAAAATTCCTCCGTCTTTTGCTGTTTTTCCACTATTCTTACTCTTTTAATTGCTTCTTTTATTCTCTTTGCATTTGTAAACATTCTGTTATCTGTTATTCTCCTCTCTTTCTTGGTCTCCCTTACTGTATTTTTCCTACATACTTCATTTTTATCATTATATTTGGTATTCTCTCCTTCTCCATCCTCATTACATGGTCAATTGCTTATACTATCTCATCTTTGCTTGCTCTACTATCTCATGTACTCCCTGTACCCCCACTCTTTCCCGGATAATGTCATTCCTTATCTTGTTTCTCCTCATGACAGCTAACATGCTCCTCAGCATGCCATGGCCTCCATTTTCCTAGTCTCTCTTTCATTCAATGTTCATGTTTCTGCAGTATATATGACAATGGGTACAAAGAACTCCCCATAAAACACTTCTTTTCACTTCAAGGCACTAACACACCAATAAAAACAACTCTCCCTGCGGTCCTCTTCTCATTGAATCCTCTTTCCTTCTACCTTTCACCTCAAATCATGCTTCCAATATATTTTACATTCAGCTTTTTCTAAACTCTATTCCATCCAATTTTATAGCTTAACTAAACCTTATCCTTTCCTTGTCATTACTTTTCACTTTTTGCACTGTTAAATTTTATTCCATATTCTTTCACTTCCTCAATCTACTTCTGTACTTCCTCTTACTCCTCCTCCCCCCAACCCCCGTCTCCCCAATACCATCACTTTATCAGAAAACAACATGGCTTTCATCATTCTTTCCTCCTCGAGTTTTCCTGCCACTTTGTTCTTGACCATTTCCATAACCATTAAAAATAGTAATGGTGAAAGGGCATTACCATGTTTTGTCCACTTTTTATTTGTAACCACTTCGTCTACTCCTCTTTCTTAGCACAACTCATGTTATTCTCATACATGCTCTCATTACAACTTATCTTTCCACTTCAGCCTCCTCCATCACATTCCAGTCTTTATTTCTATCGCACGGTCATATGCATTCTCTATATCCATAAATACCATGACCAAGTCCTTCCCAAACTCATCTGTCCTATAGCAAAGATCAAGTCTGTTGTAGACCTTTGTTATATATTTTGGCTCGGTTAATGACTATTTAGTGAATTTAAAAGACTTATGTTTTTGACAAAAATTATTATACCTTTTTAAAATTATTTTTGGATGTTTGACTCAATGAGGCTCTATTTGTAGATAAAAATAATTTCTTACTATTGAATTCCTAATTACTATATTAATCATATATAATATGCTTTAATACTTAATAAGATTGATCTTTTCATTTGTTAAAACTAAAAAAAATTGAATGATTTTTGTGATTATATACATTTTTTCGTTTTTTTTTTCTGTGCTATGATGTTGAGTAGAAATGTCTTATAAGAGGTTGGATGCTCGGATGAAAAATGAAATAGGAAATATTCAGGTAATCAAAAACGAGGGTGAACTTAAGAATCGGAATCAGTAAAACACTTGATATCTCTATTATAATAATACAAAACTATTAATAAGTCTTACCTTATAAATATAACACTACAACAAACAAGGGTCTTAAATTGTTCACATTAAATACATAGCTCAACTTGGCCAGGAATTCAAAGTTTTATTGATTTCCAATGGTTTTGGACCAAAATTGGTAGACATGATTCCTCTATTGTAAATTGTTTGATAGTTATGTTGTTCATTCAGGTAATAATTTATGTATTAATGGTTTTAAAACTTTTCAATGTGGATATTTAAAAATGCATACATTACTGAAATATTATTATTATCATCATCACCATCATAATCATGTGCTATATTTTATGACAAGTCCATTCCTTTTGTCAGTGAAATTAGACCGTCAATGCCCTGTTCTCTGCCTCCTTGAGCTCCCAGAATTATCTTCTTTCCTTCAGGTCAGCTAATATTTGAATCCTCCTTCTTTCAAAACTATCCTTTTATGAGGTTGTGCTTAAGACAGTTCCATCTAAGGATGTGTCTGATCCAATTTTCTTTGCACCGAAGAGTCACATCCAAAATGATTCTCTTCTCACCCACTCTTCTTAGGACTTGTTCATTTGTCCCCCTGTGTGCCCACCCAATCTTAAGTCTTCTCCTCATTTCGAAGCTCTCCAATTATTTATTTTTTCCCCCCATCTTCCTTGAAGTCCAAGTTTCTGCTCCAAACAGCACGATGCTCCAAATGTAGACTTTCATCAGTTTCTTCCTCAGTTCCAAACTCAACTTTCTGGTCAACAGTAACCTCTTCTTGTTGAAAGCTTCCTTGGTCATGATGATCTTCGACCTAATTTCCTTGATTCAATAGGCATCCTTTGTCAGCAGACTTCATGACTACTTGAAACTGCTTTATGCTTTCCAACTCCTGGTTTTTAATTTTGATTTTCAGTGGCTTTTTATTTTTTTGAAATCACCATCACTTTGACCTCTCAATATTGCTGTTGAATTTATGACTCAAATAGTTCATTGTAGTTTACTTTGTTCTGTACCATTTAATAATGTTGTACTTTGCATAATTAAATATTAACACATTTAAATTAGTACGTACGGTTTATCATCCTAAACCTTAACAGGTTATGGGCCCAGTAGCACTGATCACCATGTTAGTGAATGAAGTACAATGTTAAAATGAGCTGCACGTTGTGAACGGACACGCCGGCACGCGAGAGATGCCATTTTTGGTGGTCTTTTTTCTTTGGGAGTGCTCGGATAATTTCACTGTAGCGGATTTGTTTGTTTTTGTGAAAAGATCATAAAGGTTACTTACAAAGATGTATAAGGTCAAGAATTTCCACATTCATAAATTTGATGGTAATAATTTCCAACTGTGGAAATATCAAATGGAGATAATATTACGTGCGGAGAAAATTATGGATATCATAAATGGCAAGAAACAAAAACCATCAACAACTGAGGTTGAGGAGGTTAAGACATGGAACACTGTTCTGTGAGTCATGTAAATTTGGCAAGACACATCGACTGCCGTTTTATGAAAATCTTAATCCTCGTGCAAGTAACCCTGGCGATTTTATAACAAACAGATGTCTGTGGTAAAATGCTGGTTACGTCGTTGGGAGGAGCCAATTATTTTTTGCTATTTAAGGACGACTGCACGTTATATCGTTTTGTGTATTTTATTAAGTACAAAAGTGATGTTTTTGATATGTTCGTACAATTCCAGCAGATGATAGAAACGCAGACTGGAAACAAAATAAAAGTGCTTAAGAGTGACAATGGTGTCACGAGCTTGCGAACGAAAAATTTACAGAGCATTTTAGAAAAATCGGGACTATCTGTGAGGGAACTGGTCCATATTGTGCGGAACAGAATGGGCGTGTCGAGCGGGAAAATCGGTCCATTGTGGAATGCGCTAGGACAATGCTGATTGACGCAAAACTTTCGGAGGAACTGTGGGCTGAGGCAGTAAATCTGAGTGTTTATATTTTAAATCGGCGGCCAAGCAAGGTAAACAATAATGTGACATCGTTCGAGAAGTTTACTGGGAAAAAGGTAACTTTGAAGCACATGCATAAATTTGGAGCAGACGCGTATGAGCATATACCCAAGCAAGCCCGTACTAAATTTGAAAGCAAGGTTAAGAAAGCCATTTTTATTAGCTATGACGGTAATAGTACTAACTACAGATTGTACCATCCAAGTAGTAGAAAAGTCACAGTAGCTTGGGATATTGATTGTAATGATTAGTAAAGGCACTGTAATTAATGATCCAGAATTTTTCGTTTATAATTTAACTTCACAGAACAATGAACCAAGAGAGCAAGAAGTCAAGGAAAGTGTTACCACATCTGAGAAGAATGCCAAACAAGGAGGTGGGCCTATACAAGACAAGAGTGATACAGGGCCAACACTTCTTAAAAGAGATACTCTAAGACCGCCAAAACGATTCGATGTTTGTCAAGTATCTATTGAAACAGCATGTGCAGCAATTTATGAGGAGCCTCAAACATACAAGGAAGCAGTTACTGACACATATTATAAGGAATGGGTCACTGCTATGGAGGAAGAGATGATGTCTTTAATTAATCACGAAACTTGGACCTTGACAAATCTACCTCCAAATAAACAAGCTATAGGCTGCAAGTGGGTATATAAGATAAAAAGAAGACCAGATGGGAGTATTGAGCGCTTCAAAGCACGGTTATGTGCAAAAAGATATTCGCAAAAGGCCGGTATCGATTATACGAAAACGTTTTCACCATTAATCAGGTATGATTCAATCATAATACTTATTGTACTTGCAACAATTTATGACATGGATATGACACAGTTTGACATAAAAACTGTGTTTCTATATGGCGAACTGCCAGAAGAATTGTTTATGAAACAGCCAGAAGGTTTCGAGAAGAGTGATCCAAACATGGTCTGCAAGTTGAGGAAAGTTTGTATGGACTAAAGCAATCTTCACTTTGTTGGAGTAAGAAATTCCTGGAATTTTTAAAATCATTTGAATTCAAGCCTTTAGAATCAAATCAATGTGTTTTCAGAGCACAATTGATGACGTCAAAGTTCGGCTTGCATTATATGTGGACGATGGAATGCTAATAAGTACTTGCGCAGAAATTTTGCCACTTATTATAATAGATCTTAAGGCACAGTTTGAGGGGAAAGAAGAAAACTGCAATTATTTTGTTGGAATTGAGATCAAAAGGGACATCAGGGAAAAAATAAGAAAATGTTTTCAAGTCAACAAGGATATCTCTAGAGGGTACTGAACAAGTTCTCTATGCAATATTGCAAATCCCAAGCAGTACCAGCTGATCCAAATCTGGTTTACATATTAATGATGGTAAATCTAATAAGGTCCTCGATGTACCCTATTGAGAGGCAGTTGGAAGCTTGATGTTTCTCGCTATAGTGACACGTCCAGCTATTGCATTTTCAATTAATCAAGCAAGTAAATTTTTGAATAAGCCACAAGACATCCATTGGACAGCAGCTAAGAAGATAATGCAATATCTAGCTGGAAATAGGAGCTATGGTATTTGCTACCAAGGAAATCAACCTGAGTTAACTGTATATTTGCGTATAGCCCAAACGGGTAGTAAGACGTGGTACTAATAATAATAATAATAATAATAATAATAATAATAAAATAAATAACTGTATATTCAGATGCTGACTATGCTGGGGATGAAACTACAAGAAAATCTACGACGGGATATATTACTCTTTTAGCAGGAACACCAGTCACCTGGTCATCTCATCGACAAGGGTGTGTCAGTAGGACAACTACAGAAGCTGAATATATAGCAGCTCAATAAAGTGTGTGGCTTAGAATGATGCTTGCGAAACTTAGCTAATTTTCAGTGAGCCTACCACACTCTTCGTGGACAACCAAAGTGCACTTAGGTTGGCTAAGAACTGTGAGCATCACAAAATGACCAAACACATAGATGTTACGTACCATTACATCCGCGAGTGTGTAGAAAACAACGTGATAGTTGTTCGATATGTGCGTTCTGAGAACCAATTAGCAGACTTTTTAACTAAGGCTTTGCCACAAAAGAAATTTTGTATGAATTGTGAATCTGTGCCGATTAGGGATATCAATGAACAAAGAGTGGGAGTGTTGAATTTATGACTCAAGTAGTCCAGTTGCTTTGTTCACCTAGTAGTACATCATTTCTGCCTTTTTTATTACTCTTGTACATGCTGTCAATGAGGTTACAATGTAGTCTACTTTGTTCTGTACCATCTAATAATGTTGTACTTTGCATAGTTAAATATTAACACATTTAAATTAATATGTACGGTTTATTATCCTAAACCTTAACAATTGCCATATCTTCTCCCTATCTTCACCAGCTGGTTATTCATTTCTGGCCAGCAATGCTAGATCATCTGTATGTTACTGTGTTTATGACTTGTCCTCCTGTCGTGAAATCACCACATCCCTCCAGGGCTTCTCTGACCAGCCACTTTGCACACGAGATGAACCGACTGGGTGACAAACAGTATCCCTGCCTCACTCCTCTTCCTATATCTACGCTGTTGGTCTTTCTATCATTAAGTCTCCCATTCACTCGCTGTCCCAGGTATAGGTTTGCAATCATCCTTCTGTCCCTCCAGTTGATAATAATCTTCTTAAGTATTTCCATCAGTCTCTTCCACTTGACTCTATCGAACATCTTTGGCTAGTCAATGAAATCAATGTAGACTTCTTCCTTGACTTCCAGCACTCTCTCTGAGATTATTCTCAGCATCCCGATGGCATCTCTGCATCCTTTTCTGAATCCAAATTGGTCTTCTGTCATCACACTTTCTATTTTCATTTCCAGTGACCTGTTGAGTATTCTTCTCCACATGAGAGATGAGGCTGATGGTCCTTAGGTAACTAGAGTTATTGGCTTGTTTCTTCTTCTTTAGGGCTACCCTGGTTAGGTCTAGAAAGTCCTTGGGCCATTCTCCTTATTCCTTTATCCTATTAATAAGTTTTATCTGTGCCACTAATCAGTTGTTTCCCATTTCCTTCAGAAGGTCAGCTGGTATGTAGTCATCCCCAGCAGATCTCCTTAGCATGTCCTTTAAGGCTTTCTCCACTTCACTCTTTAAAATGATTGGTCATTTTTTGTTTTCTGCTTCAATATTTAGGTTTCTTGGTCGATTTTCCTTTTCATAAAAGTTTAAATATATATATAACACACACACACACACACACACTAAAATTAAAATATTCAAATTGCTAAAATAGCTCAAACCATGGTCGAAAAATGAAATATTAATCTGATATTGTTGTGTTTACTGGAGAATGCATCTGAGCATGTTGGGAGCAGGAGGCGTCCCTTGTCGGCAGACAACCCTTGCCTCACCCCAGATGACTTCATGTCAGTCTATCCAGGAGGCGGTCTCAGAAGTCAGTTGCAGTCAG
>JBCFYV010011164.1:22315476-22337726 GCA_039000515.1 Timema cristinae
GTGTGTGCGTGCGTGCGGCGTGTGTGTGTCTCTCTCTCTCTGTCTCTCCTGCTATTAAGAAGAGAAGGGCCCTTGAAGTGTAAGGAAGTGTTGTACAGGGTGTACTTTGTACCTATAGTCACCATATGCAGCAGAAACATGACAATGAATGTAAGAGAGGCTAGGAAAGCTGAGGTCATGGGAATGAAGTTATTCAGGCAAGAGTGGGAGTACAAGGAGTACATGAGATAGTAGAGAGATGGGAGGAGCAGATAACAAAAAGTGTTCAAGTGAGAAGGGAAGAATGGAAATGATTTAAAAGGAGGAAGAATGGTGGAAGGTTAGAGGAAAATGAAGGCATTATACTAAACTGACCCGGCCACAGGCTGGAAACAGTTGTTGTTGTTGATGGTGATGGTGATGATGATGATGATATGATGATGATGATGATCTGCTGATGATGATTGATTATGATATATTAGGAGCTTTATTGATTTCTCAGTAATATTTATTCAATATTTACAGAAGCCTTGCCTTTCTTTTGTAAATAATCACCACATAACTGTTTGGTCACTATTTATCATGAGTATTTTATGTGAATCATTAGTAATAGGTTTAAAACATTAATATTGTCATTGCTTAAAATTCACACCAACTATATCCATACAATACCCATAAACATTTCACAGAAATCATAATATTATAAATACCAAATACCTATAAAGAAACCTTCTCATCAAATAACTTAGGCCCCAAAAAATGTATCTGTTGAAAAATTTACAGGAAATATTGTTATATTCATTCCTATCATTCTTCCTCACCAATAAACAAATATATTCTAGTGCATGAACATAGGAATCAATCCAAGAACCCTTGGCTCAATACACCATTGCTACCCAAGATTTATCTCACACTCAAGGTCTTCAACACTATTAGTGAAAGGCAAAACAGATTTTTACTAAACGTAACACAAAGTCCAGACATTAAGAACATACTTGAAGTAGTATTGAAAAATCAAATTTGATTTAATTTAAATGTGGAACGTTTTAAAATTGGATATAAACACTAATATGAAATAATCTTTAAACATTCCCAATTTGTCACTCGTCAAAAGCTAATTGCACTATTTATCAAACTATTGTATTATGATACTTTTTTAAGCAAACTTAAGCTTTGTATTATTATTTATTAATTAATATAAATCTTGTAACACAATTTTCAGTTTCAGATCACAATACCAGTCGCACTTCCCTGCCATTAAATCCGATAGAAAACCAACCACTGAAAAACTTCAAGCAAATTAAAAGCTCAACCACTATAAACGAGAGATTAACATCCACCAACCAAGATGTTCAGTCATGGATGTCTCTTTACAACATCCCTGAAAGAGATGTTGGAGTGTGTTCATCATCTACAACACCAAGGAACACCACGTCATCTGGTAGTAAGACAAACAAAAATAACACCACTTCACCTAAAAAACATATTAAAGGATTGTTTAATGAACTTGCAGAGGACAAGTCTCAGCATTGTTCATCACCACAAGGCAAGTGTGAGACAGCTTGGGGAAAGAATCAACGTGAAGACTTGATGACTGCTCACTCAGACAACAGCAGAGATCCGCTATGGGATGATAGCTGTTTATCAAATACTGTTACAGATGACAAGATGTCTGAGCTAGGTGCTGCTACGATGGATCCAGCTATCAACTCCACTTATGAAGATATTGTCAATATCCTTAAATACATGGAGCAGGAGGAGTGCTCTTCCTGTAAGTTATGCCATATAATCAATAGTAGAACATTTTTATTACAACTTCTGTACTTATAACATTATTTGAATTGGTACCATCCACCACCTTTCTATTAGAAAGTACAATTGTCTCTTCTTGGACAAACACTACTTCCAAATCTGAGGGATGGCAATGGGCACACATATGGCCCCCTCCTACAGAAGGTAACCTTTTCATAGGCTAACTAGAGATACACTTTTTGTGATTCAAACCTTTGAAACTGCTCTGCTGAATGAGATTTATTGACATCTTCATGATTTGGACAGATTCTGAAACTAATTTAGTACAGTTCCTGAACATGCTAAATAACCATAGCATCCTCAAATTCACCTGAAAAAATTTACAACACCACAGTCCAAACCAAAACCACCAACCATCAACAGTAACTCCATTTCCAAAGCAACCATCCTCTTCATGTTAAACACTCTTTACCCTATAGCCTAACCACCAGAGCCAAAATTATATTTCTGAGAATGAAGACCTTAACAAGTAAGGTCATCTTTTCAAGGCTTTCACAGCATGAGAATACCCTAAACACAGAGTCAGCGGTCAATTAATAGATCCCTGTCTAATCAAGAGCATTGTACCATTTTTATTTACCAATCATCTTCATAATCATTATCATCATGAACTTTCCGGCCTATGGCGGGGTCTGTTTAGTAAAATGTATCAATCTCCCTCTATCCTTTCACCATTCTTCAGCCTGCACTCTACTCCTCTCACTTGCCCACTTGCTGCTATCTGTTCCTCCCATATCTTCCTTGGTCTTCCTTGTGGTCTCTTCCATACATACTTCATATTCATTCGTCTTCTTGGAATCCTCTCCCCTTCCATCCTCATTATGTGTCCATACCATTTCATCCTTGCTTCCTCAACTATCTCTGTACCCCTTGAGCTTCAACGCTTGACCTTACATCTTCATTCGTAATCCTCTCTCTTCTGGCTACAGCTAGCATGCTCCTCAAAACTTCATACCCATGGCCTCCACTTTGGTTCTCTTTTATCCAAAATTCATGTTTCCGCTACATATGTTACTATGTATGTGAAGTATATACAGCACTTCCTTACACTTTGGGGGCACTTCTCTTTTCCATAGTAGGTCTCTTACTTACCTGTATAAAACCTCTCCCTTCTGCCCTCGTTTCACTATATCTTCTTTGCTGCCCCCTTTTGTCTCAATCACACTTCCCAGATACTTCACGCTCCTTGCTTCTTTCAAAACTTCTCCATCCAGTTCTATCGCCTTTCTTGGCCTTGTTCCCTGCCTTAT
Source organism: Timema cristinae (assembly GCA_039000515.1). NCBI lineage: Eukaryota > Metazoa > Arthropoda > Insecta > Phasmatodea > Timematidae > Timema > Timema cristinae. The sequence goes on from JBCFYV010011164.1 coordinate 22,318,518, forward strand.
CACAATTACTTCACTTTTCGCCATACTAAATTTCATTCCACACTTTTTCACCGCCTCATTCCATCCCTGCAACTGTTCCTTTACTTCCTCTTCCTTTTCCCCCAAATCATCAAGTCATCTGCAAACATCATTACTTTCATTTTCTCACTACCCAGTTTCCCTGCCACTCTACTCAGATCATTTCCATCACCAATACAAAGGGCACTTCCCTGCATAACTCCATTTTTTAATTGGAACCACTCTGTCCACCCTCTCTCTGTCTTTACACAACTCACATTATTATCATACATATTTATTATTCTCCTAGCCACTCCTCTTTCTACTCCATCTTCCTCAATTTATTTCCATACTTTATTTCTATCCACACTATCAGAAGCTTTTCCTAAATCCATAAATACCGTTACTAAATCCTTTCCAAACTCATATCTTTTTCCCATCACCTGTCTAGTTCCAAATTTTAAATCTATTGTTGACCTCTGTGACCTGGCGGTCTAGGGGTAAGGTGTCGGACCTCTGTGCTGGGGGTCCGGGGTTCAATTCTTGGTACCAGCACACATTTATCTGATTGCCAAACCCTTTATTCACCTCTGACAAGACTGAATTAATCACAACTTGTGAATGTGTGGAATGCCAGGCCTCCACAATGGTTCGGATCGCACGTTAATCTGTAGGTCCTCCATTTAATCTCACAATCACCCTACCATTACACATTAGCGAAAGTGCATAAAACCCAAACGGGTAGTAAGATGCAGTGCTAATAATAAAATATTGTCGACCTCTTCTTTTTGGACCCATATTGCTCCTCCTTCTTCCCTTCATGCTCTTCCTGATTCTCCTTTCCAGAATCTTTCCATACATTTTCACGCATTGACACATCAGTGTTATGCCTCTATAATTGTCACACCTCTTCCTAACCCTTCCCTTGAATATTGGCAGTTTAATACGTTTTGTCCAATCCTCTGGCACTTTCTTCTCTTTACACACTGCCCTTACTACTCTACACTACCATTGTAGACCAATTTCTTCTGTTTAGATATCATTTCCACCTTGAGTTCGTCCACTCTTGGTGCCTTTCCCTTTCTTATCCTTTTCAAGGCCTCTTCTACCTCCTTCCAGGTTAGGTTTGTTACTTCTTCCTCCATCTTGTCCATTTTCTTCTCTTCTTCTTCCTTCTGTACCAAGCCTACCCTCTCAGAGTTCAACAATCTCTCAAATTATGATTTCCACAGCTTCTTTACCTCTTCATCCCTCTCCATTATCCTTCCCTTTTCATCCATCATTTGGACCTCTTTCCTATTTTCTCTCCTCATTTACCTCACTTGTTCATACAATATTTTCTTGCTCCCTTTCACATCAGTTTGTAGTACTTTTATCCACTCTTCCATCCATGTTTTTCTCCCTTCTCTTACTATCTTCTTCACATTTCTCTTTTTCTCCCTATACTTAGCCTCAGTCTCTCTTGTTCTTTTTGTGAACCATTCTCTAAATGCTTTGTTCTTGGAATTCACTGCCTCCTTTACCTTTTCGTTCCAGCATGGAGTTTCCTTTCCATCGTCTCTTTCCACTAGTTCTTCTGCATATCTCCTCTGCCGCTTAAACCATTTACATTTGAATCCTTTGCCACTCCTCTGTTCCTCCTTTCATGTCGTCCTTTGTTAATGATTCTCTTATTTTTTCTTGAAAGTTCACTCTCTCCTCCACTTGGCTGAGCTTCCATATCCTCATCCACTTATCCTGCTTCACTATCTGGCACCCCCTCCTCCAACCTTTCATGTCGGCACTTTATGGTCCATGGTCCCCGTCCAAAGACACACTTGGCAGGACCTTAATGTTCATTGTTCCCACATTTATCTAATCTTCTTTATCTAATAGAGAATAGTCATTTTGTTCCCCACTCCAGCTATTGTGCGTTATCTTATGAGTATCCCTGCTCTTCAGTCTGTTTGGCATCTAAGTCCTTCATCACCACTTGTCCTTCCATTTTTTCAAATGTTTATTTCTCCTCCAAATTGCATCCAGCTTAAGTGGCATACACCTGCAGTACTTATAACTGCTTTCCTTTCTCTCTAATAACCATTTTCATTATCCTGTTACCTATTCTCTCCATTTCTCCTTCTCAGCCTCACTACAAACCCAAACCCATTTCTCCTTCATTATTCCTCATCCAATGTAACATAATCCTTTTCTTAATTCTCTCACTCCAATACGTAATTTTATCCCATACATCATACTAACAGGCCCATACCCCTATACCGCCACATAGCCAACCGAGAAATATTCTACATTGGAGTCTGGCACTTGGAAACTACTATTCATTATTTTCATGGTTAAGTACAATCCAATTGAAAAAAAGAAATGAAAGGAAACTCCAACATTTATTATTGATCATAAATTTTAATATCTTACTATGGATCGGGTAGGTACAACAGAAATCTCCTATATTCCACTGTAACACTTGGAACTAAACAATAATTGTTCTACATTTAACAGCTTTTACCTCGCACGGCTCATGGTCAGTACTGTACCATACAATAACCCAGACTTCACTAACCTATAATCAACATACAATCCTTATCTGACACTTCTTGTCTGTGATATCAGCAGATGCAAAGTGCTATCCACCAGAACTCATTAATAATAATAACCATAGGTCTATCAGGAAACAACCAACCTTTCAATGATATTGTTCACCACCTAGTATTAGGAAGGACTTGCACCATGCTCCCTGGTTACCTAAACTTAACTAACAAGTAAGCTAGAGTAACGAGAAAAGTGCAAAAAGGTTACAAAAATAAGCGATCAGCAGGGAAACCTCATTTGACAAACTCATAAGTAAAACCTCAAGTATCATAATCAGATGACCTAATTTATAATAGACCTACCAGGAAAGTAACTCTTATTATTTTCAGGAACAAAGTTGCATACATTAAAAAGATGTAAGAAAAAATATATGAACAGTGACCAAAGACCAGTTTATTATTATATAAAGAAATTTTGACATAGTCTATTTCAACCATTGCAAACAATTTCAGTAGAATAATAATTAAGAAATCAACAATTTAAATAATACGACCTCGGCCTTCAAAATGATGAAACAGTAAACATCTTCCAACTGGCGCATATTTATCATAATAGTGATATTCTCATACAAAAATGATTAACATAGGTTTCCAGTAGTAACATAACTCTGTCCATAACGATACACTCTAATCTAACCATGAACAGGAACTTGACCTACCATGCGTAATACCCATGAAGCGGGAAAGTCCTGACATGTATCGTAACATAAATGAATCAAAACATATTTATATTCTAAATATATAAATTATAATAAAATAAATTAAATGATTAAATGAAAATAATACCAAATAATGCATCATTATGTTCATGACTACCATTATAATTATTATCTTAATTCAAATAAGCCAGTTTCTAATTTTTAATTTAGTTAAATAAAAATAAACAAATTATCCAAACATTCAATTATATACTAATATCAAATGATTTATAATCCTAACCGATTTATAATAAAAAATATATTAGCTGAAAATGACAGCAACTTAATTTTTTTTTTTTTTTGAAGTTCCTACAGTCGTCCAAAATTCAAAGAAGTGCATATCACACTTGAGCTGTAGCTTATATGCTACATTTTCTCAGTGGGGAAATAGAGAGGGGAGGAATCACACAATACAACGTTCATGATGAGATCATCAGTAAAGAATTGCGAGCACCAAATACCCTGATGCATGCGCTATATGTCTATAGTTTGTGGTTTTATAGATTGTGGAATGGGGAACATAGTGGGAACAATCTGTCGCTTTCTTCCTCTTATTAGCTGCAATGCGCAGAATACACTCAGAGCACAATGTCCAAGCGAGGGGGGGGGGGGGGGGGTTGTTTCGAGCGTAGAATCGTAGCACCCAGTTCAATCCTAGTTAACCACTTGGTAGTAGCTAGGTAGTTGAACGGGCACACCGTCTTCTTGAATAGGGTAAGTCATGCAACAAACATTGTGGGAGGAGGGTAGCAGATGTGTTGTATTGCAGTAATGGTACAGATTAGACAAACTCGGATTCATCCTGAACACAGGCTATAATATAATAATAATCTCTCACACAAAATCTTCTCAACAGTGCTCCAAGAATCACATTCAAACCCCCCCCAATCTCCACTACAATGGTTCCTGCCCTTGCAACAAACTGAGTGCAGTTCCTGCAAAATTCACCAACCTTCCACCTCATTCAACAGCAGACTCACACAAATGAAATACCCCATGAAAGACCACTATGACTGCTCCACAGAAAATCTTATATACCAGCTATAATATAACTACTGCATTGCTGAATACATCGGCCTCACCACAGGAACACTCAGACAACGACTGAATGGTCACCATTTTGATACCTACCACAACGACCCTGACAAACCAGTACCACTTATTGTAAAAATGTATAATTAAGATTTTGACTCATACTATAATATAGAGTTACACGAGCCCTCCCAAATAGTTGTGATGCTTCCAAGCTTCGTAGGTAGGAACTTGCTCACCAATATATAACTAAATAGAGCTAGACGGCCCTCTTGGTCTTAACCCTAGATATACTTCTCTCTTTTCCTTCCAAGCAGGCCTACTCAAACCATTCATTCATTTATATATACACAATTACAATATATAATAATGGATCATTTAATAATTCAATATTTAACTATAATATAAATACAACCTTCTATCCATCTACCAAAAGTAAAGACACAAGTTTGAACGGACAACAACAGAATCTAAGTGACCATGATCTACCTCTAGCCATGCTGCCATAGTCCAGTCTGTGTTTTACTCTCCTCTGAAACAGACAACAACAGAATCAAAGTGACCATGATCTACCTCTAGCCATGCTGCCATAGTCCAGTCTGTGTTTTTCTCTCTTCTGAAACTGACAACAGAATCTAAGTGACCATGATCTACCTCTAGCCATGCTGCCATAGTCCAGTCTGTGTTTTACTCTCCTCTGAAACAGACAACAACAGAATCAAAGTGACCATGATCTACCTCTAGCCATGCTGCCATAGTCCAGTCTGTGTTTTACTCTCCTCTGAAACAGACAACAACAGAATCTAAGTGACCATGATCTAACTCTAGCCATGCTGCCATAGCCCAGTCTGTGGTTTACTCTCTTCTGCTGAAGAAGGGGACTGTTGTACACTGAAAATTACATAATTAAGTGTTTTGTTATATTTTAATTGTGAATTTGAGGCCTACAATTTTTTTGTAAGTGTCTAGGCGTTGCCTTCTATCTTCTTTTCAATATCAGATTATACTATAAAAGATCTAACATTATCTCAGATTATACTATACAATCTTACTATATCTCACTATAAAACCGTCTTACTATACCTAAGATTATACTATAAGACAGTCTTACTATACCTCAGATTATACTAGAAAAGAATCTAACTATACCTCAGATTATATTATAAAAAGTTTTACTATACCCAGATTATACTATAAAAGAATCTATCTGTACCTCAGATTATACTATACAAGTCTTACTGTACCTCAGATTATACATTAAAACAGTATTACCTCAGATTATACTATAAAAGAATCTAGCTATACCTCGGATTATACTATAAAATAATCTAACTATACCTCAGATTATACTATAAAAGAATCTAGCTATATCTCAGATTATACTATACAATTCTTACTATACCTCAGATTATACTATAAAAGAATCTAGCTATGTCTCAGATTATACTATAAAACAGTCTTACTATACCTCAGATTATACTATGAAAGAATCTAGCTATATCTCAGATTATACTATACAATTCTTACTATACCTCAGATTATACTATAAAAGAATCTAGCTATATCTCAGATTATACTATACAATTCTTACTATACCTCAGATTATACTATAAAAGAATCTAGCTATATCTCAGGTTATACTATACAATTCTTACTATACCTCAGATTATACTATAAAAGTATCTAGCTATGTCTCAGATTATACTATAAAACAGTCTTACTATACCTCAGATTATACTATAAAATAATCTAGCTATGTCTCAGATTATACTATAAAACAGTCTTACTATACCTCAGATTATACTATAAAACAGTCTTACTATACCTCAGATTATACTATAAAAGAATCTAGCTATATCTCAGATTATACTATACAAGTCTTATTATACCTCAGATTATACTATAGAACAGTCTTAGTATACCTAAGATTATACTATAAAAGAATCTAACTATACCTCAGATTATGCTATAAAAGAATCTAACTATACCTTATATTATATTATAAAAGAATCAAAATATACCTCAGATTATACTATAAAATAATCTAACCATACCAGATTATACTATACAAGTCTTACTAAACCTCTGATTATACTATAAAATAATCTTACTATACCTCAGATTATACTATAAAATAATCTAACTATATTTCAGATTATACTATAAACAGTCTTACTATACCTCTGTTTATACTATAAAATAATCTAATTATACCTCAGATTATACTATAAAATAATCTAACTATACCTCAGATTATACTATAAAACAGTCTTACTATACCTCAGATTATGCTATAAAAGAATCTAACTATACCTTATATTATATTATAAAAGAATCAAACTATACCTCATATTATACTATAAAAGAATCTAACTATACCTCAGATTATACTATAAAAGAATCTAACTATACCTCAGATTATAATATAGAAGAGTCTTACTATACCTCAGATTAGACTTGAACACATTTTTGAACTTCACTCGTAAACTCTTCCTTAAGCGTTTCATTTTATTAAATTCGGTTTGCATTGCATATAGTTTCTTGATTTGAACTACACATTTACAAGTTTTCAAGTGTTTATTTAATCTTTTTAAATTCTTTAAATAGTTACACACCAAGTCGTCCCATAGGGTGGGGTCACTTGAGTAGAAGCCACGTTTTGCCTTGCTATTCTTTTCATAGATCCTGTTAGTGATTGGCAATGAGTTGACTTTAACACACGTATAAATGGATTTTTTGAGTAGTATTTTAATTTTTTAATATTTTGTTTAATATAGTTAGCAAAAAATCATCCGAAAACAGAAATTTTCTCAAAAACATTTCAAACCCTTATAGAAAATAGATAAATTAGAGAAAATCATTGCTACTTACCTCAAAATAAAAAGGAAAAATTATGCTTTAAGAAAAAGAAAATATCAAATTCTCCAATTGGTGTTTATAATTTTATTTTATTTTTAATAAAAAAGTACAAAAAAAATAACATTCAGAGAAACTGCAAAATATTTGTTTTTCTTTTAATATTTTTTTCTTGAGCATGACTTAGTCTATAATTTTTGTTTTTGAGTTGTCACTTGTCCATATAGTCCCTAACAAGCTACTCTAGAATCAATTACCACAAAATAGTAATCGTTTCCTTTATGTCATAAATACTGTACTAGCACATATCAGTTTTTCCTGGTCACTTCCATCTTGTTATACCAATCATATACATGGTACTGATTTTATAGGCATTTCCACTTTTATCTTCAATTACTCCGATAAATAATTCTTCTTCATACTCCATTGTTGCCAACGTAAGGATTATTCAGTGGTTTATTTTTCTTTTGTTTCCTATCTTGCACAGGTATATTTTTCTTACTATGCTTGTCTCCTTTAAGTTACTTTGTTATTACTGCAGTATCTTTGCGCACTTCCTCTAACCGTTTCTCTTTTCTGTCCTCTCATTCACAAATTTTTCAAAATCTTCACTTTATTATTTACCATACATTGAGGAGTTGCTGCTGTCTCTAAAATTGGTTTCATTACCTGAACTAAACTCGTCTTTTTTTCCCTTCAGATAATGGTACCTTCATTGATTGTTTGCGTTGGATGTGGATGGTTCTATATCGTTAGGAAAATCAGTCACACCAAGACACTTTCCATATTGTTCTGTTTGTAGTTTCTCTTTACGGCCACTTGCACTTTTCACAGTTGACTACCTTTTTTTCATGTAAAACCTTTCGAACAGCATCACCCACACTCAAGTCATTTTAAGGATCTTTAGGTTTGTCTTTTTGGTAACCTTTTACGATCCAAAGGTACCAATCCACCTTGTTCGAAACCACCAACTAGACTTTAACTCTCACATTTGATACAATTTCACACGAGTTTTGCTAGTGATTTCGGTAAATAATTTTTGGGTATTAGTGATTTGTTTGTTTGTACCTTGTATTCTAATAAAAACTTTCCTCCAAACTCCTTTCATTAGCTGGAAACGCGACAAGTCCAATGGCTGTTTGAGCTGAGTGGGATTTGACAGTAAACAAATGAACTTTATGCTCTAGGCTACCTTTCACTTTGGCTGTTTACATTGAGGTTGAGATGGTTAGAAAGATTATCACAGATCAATATTTTTGTACCACTTGTAAACCAGTACTTAGAACTATCTTTTCTTAGTGATAGTTCAAGTTTGCTACTTTTTTCTAATGCTTCCGCTAGTGAATTTAAGTTATAGTTTAGATAAGGGTGACTTCCCATAGTCCTTTTTATCTACTCTTGGAACATATTCTTTTGCTTTTACATTTCTAATTAATTATTGTTTACAACACTTGAAACAAGACCCAAAGAGCTATAGTGGTAAATGTGAGCAATATCAGCCTCAGTTGAAACATGGTGAAATACCACAAAATGTAAATGGAATTCAAAATAACATACTGTGTTCAAATCTACCACAAATTGTCTAAATAAGCATAGGTGACTTGAAAACACCTGAACTTCTCTTATAAGTACTGATAAGACAGTAAAATGTGTATGGATATATTAGGAAAGGTTCAAATAAGTTGTATCATACATTAGAAACATTATCTGACTAATCAGATATTTTTGAACACAAAAAGCTTACCTCAAAATGTAAAAAGGTGGTTTTTTTTTATAGATAAACATATTCAAAATTGTTCAAAACCCATTGGTTATGCTTACAGGTATCCTATTATTATTTTTGGTGTTGGTAAACCACAGATTAACTATTTCAGTACTAAGGTGGACAGTTTTGAATTATTATTTTTAAAATTATTTTTAGTCCCCCCAGTTTATGGTATCTTAGATTGTATCATAGAAGAGTCTTGATAGTTAGAAATAAGCCCGATCTTGTTCAACTCAAACTATGGAGAATCTTGTATATTACAATTAGAAGTTTGTTATATACTTGCTGTGTGTATGCTACAATTAGAGTTGGTACTAGGATTTCCTTGTTTTGTGTTGTTACAATTAAGAGCTGGTTTTGTTATGATTTCTTTGTTACTTTCTCGCTATCTTACAGGTAAAGAAAGTATTGTGATCATCACAAAAATCGAACTCGAGATTTTGATGAATATTGACGTTTCATGACCCACCAAATCCAAAAAAGTTGTTTTTGGAATTTCCGTCTCTCTGTCTGCACCTCCAACTAGAGCCTAAATTATGTTATCGATCAGGCTAAAACTTGGTATCTATGGTTTCCATACAGTTGCCCTGAGGGGTTTTTGCAATTGGGTATCCAACCCTAAATTTAAGGGTAGTTTACTGAAGGGCAAAAAGAGAAAAGGTCAATTTTCTCAAAATCAGATCTAACAGTTTTGATTTTATTTCATTTCTGAACATTTATAAATATTCCAAACAAAATGGCTACTCTCAATATTTTGGCAAAATGACTTTAAGGGCTCCGGTCTGATGCGTAAATTATCATTTTTATCATACCTCTGAAACTATTTAAGATATGAAATTACTTATCATTACAAATATGTAAATGTATTTATAATACAAATATTTAATTTGAAGCATAATTTTATAAAACCAATTACTTTCAAGCTCTATGCAAATATTTATATTTTTTAACTTTTCGAACACAAAAGGTAAAGTATTGTGACCTTAATAAAAAATAACCTGAAATTTTGATGCATGTCGACATCTCATGACCCCCCGAACCCTAAAAAGTGGTCTTGGCAATGCCGTGTGTCTGTTTAAACTTAAAATTAAAAGTAGTTTAATAAAGGGCTAAAATAGAAAAAATCGATTTTCTCAAAATTGGCTCTAACGATTTTGATTAAAACTCATATCTATGTGTTGATTAGGATTATAAATAAACTGGCTATTTTCATTTTCCAATGAAAATGTCCATATACTTAATAATTTATCGTTGAAAAATTGTAATACTATTAAAAATAAAAAACTTTTATATGAAATATATTTTTATAAAAGCAACAGTTTCTGAAATATTGTTGAATATATTAATACAATTTTGTGAGCTTTAGTTGTAAAGAGATTTTACTTAAGTTTTAACGCAATAATTATTCAATGCCATAGAGTAATTAAATATAAGTAAGTCTCTCAAAAAGTTTGTTATTTTTCCTTAAACTTCTTAGGAGAAATGTTTGTACAACAATGTCTATCTTCATTTTGGACTCGACAGTCAATATTTATATTTTTCATTGATCAAAATTTATAAATGAGTAATTTAATAGCAATGCGATAACATGAAGATGTGCACACCTATTAAAATATCAAAAATTTTAACCGGAAGTCGAAATTTTAATACAAAGTGTTGACCCTTTTGCACCCAATATGGATCTTTTTTATCAGTCCAAACATACAAATTATGACATTAGTTCTTTATTAATAAAATTATAAAATTTAAATCCAGAACTCAAAAATTGTTTTACATAGGTAAAGTGCAATATATTCTTGGGTTTGCTAGTGAATATTATTTTGTTTCACATATATCACAAGTTTTGAGTAAATATCTCAATTTTTAAACAATAGAGCGAGAAAGTCTGTGCGGAGTTTCATACCATTTATTGTGTGTATGCTACAATTAAAGTTGATGCTTTTATGATTTCTTTGTGTGTATATTACAATTAGAGTTGGTTTTGTTATGATTTCCTTTTGTGTATGTTACAGTGCTCAAGCTCACTTCTGCGACCGACATATCTGTTAATGCATATCCAGTTGTTACTTCTGATATCAACCAAAGCACATCCTTGCCATCAAGTGGTAAACTCAAGTTAGTTCACAACAGTATCAGTCTCATTGTAAAGTATCTCAGAAATTCTGAAAATATACAATCAGGGAGAACTGACATTGTTCTGGCTGGGGGTAATTATTGTGTTTTTTTATCAACTACCACAGCGGGTGTAGTCATAAATATTCCAGTGTGTTTCAAAATTCCATTAAAGCTAATATTTTGAAAATATTTTTGTTAAGAACTAATTGAATAATGCAAAACTTACAACTTCATATTATCAACAGTAGCAACATATTTTTCACATTGTGATATTTTTTTAATGGTTTTAACATTTGTTGAGCTAAAATAATAACTTACATATTCACTGGGCAATGTTTGAATGTTTGTTTTGATTTATATAACTCGAATGGATGAATGCGCTAAAATTGCTGGCTTAATATATATGAGGTAATGTACTAGAAAGTTTACAAGAGAGTGCTGACAATTCATAACAATAATTGAACTAGTTGGCCAGAAAAGGGGCCATAGTGTGATATAAAATAGCTTTACTTTTTGGTAACGGGCTGTGACAATTCCATTGATATTGCAGGCAGTCGCTCTGACTGACGCTGTACTGTATCAGACATCTTCTTTGGTCAGCAGTAATATTTCTACTTAGAGGGCGTCCGGAATTCACAAGTTAAACAGTTATTCCATGAGTGTAGGCATCCAGTCTCTTTATTTCTTTATCTTATGACTAACATCACATTTTGTATTATCTATTAGTAATTACTATTAAACCAAAATTAATAACCTACTATTATTTTGAACCCACACAATTATCTTGGCTATAACCTAGCCCCTCTTTCAAGCTGTCCTGACAGTTCAAAGCCCACAGGGGGTAAATCACGACATAACCTTGATTATTAGAATATTTATAGTAAGAAATTTAAATTTAAATTCTAAATTTAAATAATTGAACTTGGGCACTTTACCCTTTTAATTATTATAGGTTCTTACCTTTGTCCAAGTTATACACAATTTTACGTTCATTTAATCACGATGAGTCAGGTAGCATTTAGAGTAGATGTAGCAGGGTGTCTACCAATACTGTAAATATATTTTATTTTATTTTTGATACTGGAAATACTGGAATATACCGTTACTGGAATTTTGAATCAGTTACTAGAAAAATATTAAACCTTTTTTGACTACTGATAGTTCTATTTTGACCACCCCTCAATTACTACCCTCTGGTCTATCCTGTTTGCCACACATTAGTTGACCTTGTAGATGACCTTGCAGTGGGGATGTTTGTCTCCCTTGCTGACCTCTCTATTCTCAGTTTCTACACTAAGCCCTCCCTCCTATTTACATACATATTAGAGAAAGAAACAAATAACTGTTTTGACTACACTAGCAACCAACCCTCTCCCCACCAAACAATCCTTCAATATTTACTTTATTTTACCTGATAATTTTAAGATGTTCATATTCAAACCTGTCTCAACTTATAAAATGTTAACTACACCCTTACATAATCTCTAGAGGAAATGGTACTCCACACTCGCTCGACATTTCAACAACTGAGTTAGTATAATGGAGAACAATCAAGCTCGTCATTTTTTAATTTTATTCAAAAAAGCATTTCTGAATTTGAACTCACTAGTTAAGGTTAAGTTACATACATTCAATCGGATTGGAAACATTTGTTAAAGGGTCTGCCACCCAATTAAAGAAAGTTATTTTGTGTCAAGAAAACGTGGGCAGCATTTCACCATCTATTTTTAACTAGTGTTTGTTTTAAAGTCTTTACAGCCAATGTTTGAATTAAAATATTAAGGTTTTTGAGCTTGAGCTACATTGGAGAAATTATACTAACTCCTAAATTTATATACAGACAGATTGAAATATTACCTGTAATTATCTATAAAGTCTATATATTGAGCTTAGATTTTTATCCGCACAACTTGTCTCATCGCCCATCCCAAATGATGGCTGTTGTAAACACAGCCTAAATGTCAAAAGTAATTCTTTCTTCACAGTTGGCAACATTAGTTTTAATTATGTAGTTCATGTAAAATGTTTGCCAATAAAGTTAATTTTTGTATGTCAAGTGGTTCAACAATATTTGCTTGTGTTAGGGATATCTTATCCTATCTGGATGAAGTGGACCAGCGTTGTACCGGTGTGCTTGACTCGGCCAAGACTAGGCTGCAGGCTGTGAAGGACACAACTCAATCCACACAATTACAGCTGGGTCTTATTCCAAGGTCACTACACTTATCATACGTAACATATTTTAAATTGGTTTATTTTAGCTTTTAATAATAGGACATGATCTAATGAATTAACTATACATGGGATGAACTATTTATACACATGTAAGACTCAGGGATACTTGCTGGGATGATAAACTGTCTGTCCAAATTAATAAAGAAACATTTACTGCCATAAAGTTACAAAAACATTCAACTCAATTTGATTTAGTCACAGCAGTTTTCATCTTCACTCACGGAATATTCTGATTGATTAATATATGCTTATGCATGTTCAGGGCTCCTCCCGCATGCCGTGTTTTGTGTCCTACAATGGGCATAACACAATACGCCCCATTCACGCGGATACATGCCATTATCTAACCAGAATATTTCCACAAGCAATCTTGGCTCAACCTTATAAATGTTTTGTTCTTGGTAACTATAGGCAGGTAAAACAAGGAAAGTCTGGAAAATTTAGGGAATAATTTGTTGTTAGGGAAAACATAGAAATGTCATAAAATTTAAATACTTCTCATTCTAAAAAAAAAAACAAGAATTTTGCACCCAAACACAAAAATACTACATTTATTTCTAACATGTAAACTAATTGTGTTGGTATTTTGTTGTCATTATGACATTTGTTCAATCCGTGGATTGGTAGACAGTTGTTCTTCATGCATCCCTGCCTGTTGTCTAAAATGATTAACCCTATGTCTCTTGCAGCTTTACCTTCTATTAAACTCAATGGAGCAACTTGTTTAATACTATTTTCATCAGTCTTATACAACACCATGCTTCAAATACCACATTTCAAACATCATAACCAAAATGCTGCTAGCATTTAAAAAAAAAAATGGATCTTACTGTCTATGGTAAATAAAAATTGAAAAGAGTTTCAAGTCAGGAGAAATTGAAAAATGTTTTATCTAAACCTAGAAAAATCAGGGAATTTTATAATAGGAGTTTTGTAGCAACCCATCTTTTTTAATCATTCTGTATAAAGAAGCATACCTTTATTAATGTGGAAAGCTAGAAAAACCCATAGTTTGAAACATAATTGATCATTCGCTTTTAAAGTCTCATTGTGAATCAATAATGTTTCAGTAATTAAAAATAACATTCCAAGTGTTAAATTCGTTAAAATTACATATTGTTTGTACTAATGTTACTTAGAGATGGGTCGAATCCACTATTTCTCAAATCCAAATCTACATTTTATTTTCGAATCTTGAATATTGAATCCAAATTCTAACAATGTGTTAGAAATGTCAATGATTTATAAATAGACCAATATTATACATTATAGGCCTAAGCTATAAATTAAGATTTATGTCAATCGTCCTTTCAATTTTAATCAACCCCGGCCACTCCTCACAAAATACTGGTAAAATCCAGCCAAATTAAACAATCTAGACTCATTATTGTTTAGAAATCAACTCAATCAAAATTTGAGTGTCTCCAAGTTATTTTTAAAAGTGTTGATAGAATGAGTTAAGTTTCTAAAAAAAACATGTGAAATACACAAACAGATTAGGCCTAGTTACCTTTTGTGATCAACTTTAATCATATTGAGGTATTATAATTTATTTTGATAAGAAAGCTAAAGTAAATATACAAACAGATTTTTTAAAAAAAAGAAGACTAAAACAACATGCTTAACAATTAAACATACATTGGAAATAGTGAACTTAATAATGCCTAAGTATTATTATTATTATTATTATTATTATTATTATTATTATTATTATTTTATATTTATTATATATCTTCGCATAGAAAACAAGAAATATATTTGATTCTTGCAATGTATCAATTTCTGAGAATATATTCTATTTAAAACACAAACATATTTTTGACTCTTGCAATATGTTCATTCCTATTTTATTAGGCAAGACTGTTTGAATATTTTTGCAATTACTTCAATAACATATTTGAAAAAATAATAAACTCTTACTTCATATCAATTTAAAAATTAATTATGAATTAGCAAGTTGTTATTTGATTCTTAAAACTCGATAGCACTTACTAAGTGATCAGATTACCTGAATCGATTTTAAACAAATAATCAATATACAATACTTAGGCCGGTAAGCTAAATAAACAGTTTTATCGGTGTCTAAATGTTGACAGTATTTATTTTTCATGAAACCCAACAAAATATCTAACCTAAGGATTGTATAAATAAATTGGGGTTCTTTGATAGTTGTAGATAATTAAAACCAATTGGGTAGTAAGAATTAAGTCATGTTTATTTAATCATCACTTTGGCCGCTGGCGAGTTAACATATACGTCATGGCGGGTGACTTTGTATCGTGTGTAATGTGTTCTTATTTCTCTTTTAAAAGAAAAGCCGTAATTTGTTTTATTTATTTCGAGTTTATTTGTAATTTTAGTTTTGATTTTCAATAAAATATCTACAATATTGTTTGTGAGGTGAAAATTTTAGAAGTGAGCATGCACTAAAACGGTCGAGTCCAAGTTACCCATAGAGGTGGGAGGGTAGGGTATTAAAGGATGTTAGATTTTCTACACCTAACAATTATTATTTAAAAAAAAAGATTTTATTCGTGTTTATCTCTTTTGTCCGCCAAAATAATGATTACAGATTAAGTTGTTTTTTTCAAGTTGGCCTAACTTATAATTTTTGAACTCAAAAATCAAAATATTATTCTTTGTTTATGAGGTGAAAGATTTGTCTATCAAATCCAATAAAACACTGAATCCTTGAATCTCGAATACTTTTAAGGATTCGGTAGATTTGAGGATTCGAAGATTCGAGTGGCCCATTTCTCATGTTAATACATTAGTTTGACATTTTAATATTTACAAATAGTCTATTTAGCCCAGTCAATAGAGACAAAAAAAAACTAGCTTACAATAAAATGTGGGAGTTTTGATACTTAAAAAGATCACGTAGTCACAGGCTATAAATGATTTTCTAAGTTTTCGACCTTGACATGCCTCATTTGTTCAAGATGGCGGACAAAAAATTTTTTTATATATATATTCTTTCATGTTAGTTCTACGATCAAGATAGTTACTAACAATATTATAAAGGATACAATATTCTACAACTTTTGTCTAAAACTGTTTTTGTTGGTCGAATAGTTTTTGATCTTCATTGGCATAAATTGTAGAATAATCCACTAATTTTCAAAAAAGTGACTGTTTTGCATCTATCCTTTTGACCAGTTTTAGAAGCGGCTTGGACACTACTCCCTACTACCGAACCACACAAGGAGCTTATGAGATGTTAACAAAAATCTTCCCTCCTTTCCCTCCTTTCCCCAACCATTTTCCCTGAGCGCAGAGTCTATATGGGGAGGGGGAGAAGCTGGTAGGTTCAAAGTAGTAGAAGTTCATGCTGCGCACTTGGCAGACGTTTACCATCGAAAGCTTAGATTATTTATTTGTTGGCTTATGTTTAGTTTTTTAGATTATTTTCAATGGTTGAAGGGTCTCAAATCCTTCTCCTTCTCTCCTGTATTACTAAACATTTGGACTTTATGGCCCTCAACCTTGGTTCTAATAGAATTTACTGTTAATTAAGTGTGTGTGTGTGCATGCGTGTGTTTGTGGTGGGAGTTACAAGAAATAAAGGACTCTTGTTTAAAAACATAGCAGTAAATGTAAATTAGATAAAGTAAATATATTTATTCTGGAACCCTCGATTTCAAAGGAATTTGTCAGAGAAATTAGCAAAATGCATTTTAAAGATTTTTTTTCACTGTTTAGGTTGTACGAATTTAATTTGTTGGGGTATGAAGTAAGAAGGAATCATTTTAGAGGTAATCTATCTGCATTTACATTAAATGAGAGTGGGAAAACATTTATGAAAAACTACTCGCAGTCGACCCAACCAGGATGCACACCCCAATGTCCCAATCATTAACAGGCTAGTCTAACACAAGAGTGTTGCCTTATACCGTGTGGTTGCTTAAGTTTTAAATAAGTTAACATTAAAATAGCTGGGAGAAACAATGACACCTAAAACAGAAGTGATACAGGTAAAGCTTGCTACTATTCAGTTTGTAAGCTGGTGTCTTGAAATATTAAACAAAGAATATTTAACACTAATGCTAGCTGGGGTCTTTTACTTTATAACAAAAGGATTGCTATGAAGGATTGTTGTGTCTAGGAGGGAGGAGCATAGACCAAGTTACATAAATAGCTTCATATGTGCATGTGATGACTGGTGTGTGCACAGATTTCAGTTGGGAAACCGGAAATAGAAGTATAGTCATAAAATATATTGGAGAAGGTTGGGTATCAAGCTATAGATTTGATGTGTCTCAGGAAAATCTGTCATGTCAAACTTACATTCTGGGGGCCCATGATCTTTCGACTTCCTTAAAGCCATTGAGTTAGTAATGTAGGTGGGTATAATATGGACACGTAGGCTAATATGTATATTTTTAGTTAATAACATTTTGAATGTGGTTTCCATCATTACCCATGCACATGTTGATACGTTTTGCAAAATTGCTGTGTACACGATGCAGTAATGCATTATTTCTGTTGATCCTAGCACATTAACTTGTGATGCGTTGAATCAGATGATTAATATCACTGAATGAACCTCAGAAGAAGATCCTTGGTTAAGCTGTGCAAGATTTGCAACTTGCACCGATGGAAACTATCCATCCTTAAAATCTTTTTAAGGGTACTGCGAGGACTTGCCAATTCCAAGAATATTAGACAAGTTGATTTCTTAAGGCTACCTGTTACCTTTGCTATCACCTATTGCTTTGTTTCAGCTGCTATTGTTGATCATCCAAAATTGAATTTGTCAAACACACTCTTTTTCTGGCATTATTTTAATCACTCCTTTTTTCTTTATTGCTAACATTAATTTGAAATATATTATTGCTCTGTGACAAAACCATTTTTATGTTGGTAGCCTTGGTTTTGGCCAAAACTTGCTTTAATAATTAGAAGTTTTAATTATTTATTTACTGATATCTATGAACGTAATTTATTACTCCATGATATCTATGTCATATATACAGATTGATAAAACTAAAGAAAAAGGAAAAATAAACTACTAAGAATAAATTTGATGAAGAAAGCCCACCTAGGGAAAGAGGAAAGATGTGGGAAGAATCCAATGCACAAAGGTGACATCTTCTTCCTTTCTTCTGTCTTCTATAGTAGAAGTAGTCACACACACATTTTAACACAAATATAATAATATTTCGGCATTGTTGCCTTTATCAAACACAAAGAAGAAGAGAGTACAAATAACACAAACAATGGTCTATCCGACCCACCATCATGCCGAGCACAATTTCCCCGCCATGCGATGATTCATGTTGCAACAAGAAAATAACATGTGTGTAGCAAGTGCACCATCAGTCTGTATCCAGAAGTCGGTCTGTGTGGTTCACTCATTCGTGGATTGTTAATTTGTGTTATAAAGTGTGTATACAGTCCACTGTAATATTATTATTATTATTATTATTATTATTACTACTACTACTACTACTACTACTACTATCACTGCGTTTTACTACCCGTTTGGGTTATACGCACTTACGCTAATGTGTAATGGTAGGGTGATTGTGAGATGAAATGGAGGACCTACAGTTTAACGTGGAATCCGAACCACGGTGGAGGCCTGGCATTCCCCACATTCACAAGAATTCTTGTCAGAGGTGAAGGAAGGGTTTGGTAATCAGATAAATTTGTGCCGGGACCGAGGATTGAACCCCGGACCCCAGCACAGAAGTCTGACACCTTACCCCTAGACTGCCAGGTCACCTCCACTGTATTGTTGGTGGCTTTCATTTTTAAGTGAAATATGAGTCACAAACTAAAGAAAGTGGTAGTAACTTTGTAAGAAAAACTGCAAGCAATATAATGAATGTATTCTGGGGAATCAGTAAAGAAAATGTCATTCGAGCTAGGAGTTGGAAAAACTACTGTGTGTGCTTTGCGAAGAAATCGCACAGAGCTTGAAAAA